>CANYBF010698086.1:0-26038 GCA_948192965.1 Dalechampia spathulata
GACACCGCTGCAATAAACTCCTTTCACCATCACTATCTCTTTTAGGTTTGAGTATGGATTAATGTCAACTCAATGTATGACTAATCATGTTAAGTCATACTCTAAAATAGATTTCTCATGTCATATAATCTTTATTCCCAAAATGCCCTTGTGAATCATATCCGCCCCGGGCATCCTACTCTGGCAGAGATTCCTGAATAAAGATTACTTCATGAATCTTTGAGATAATCCCTACTATTAATCTGGGGTGGTGAATTCTCTATTGATATTCAAATATCTTCAACTATGTTATACCATACTCAACCTCCAAACTATGAACACATCCTAAGGAGGAATAAAGTATAGGAGTCAAAGTATAGTAATCCATAGTTAAGATAACATTGATATCTCAAGTCTTAGGATACTTGCACTACTGATATGAGTGAGATACAATTTCACAGACATACATCAATTATCCATATGAAATCTCACTGGCAAGGTCTCCAATGAACTAGTACTATATTACTCATTCACATATTCACTTTAGACATCTCATGTCATGATGAATGAGAATCATCCCAAAATAGAAAGTGTAACATGTGTTGATCTTCCCATATTAATAATGTCCATTCTTATTAATACCATGATCAGAGATATTTAGATATTGAACATTTGCATACAATAAGAATCTCATTCCATAAACTCTTTATGGATTCTTATTAATGAGAATCATCCCAAAATAGGAAGTGTAACATGTGTTGATCTTCCCATATTAATAATGTCCATTCTTATTAATATCATGATCAGGGATATTTAGATATTGAACATTTGTATACAATAAGAATCTCATTCCATAAACTCTTTATGGATTCATTTGCACTGTTCCAATATCATGGACTTCAATAGATATAGTTTAATACTCCAAGTAAAACAAGTTCATATAAAACATTGTACTATATAACGAATAATGCCTTTATTAATGAAACATATAGTACAAATACACATGATGCTCTAGAGCATACACTAACAAGATTCTTATATGGAATCACAAAGTTTGATTCTTATATGGAATTGTAGAGTAATAATAGATTCATTTCATTGAACTATAGAGAAATGATATGTTTCTACGGGAATGAGAGGTATCGGTACATTAGACCGAATATGGGATTGTGCACAATCGTAGAGGTATCAAATATTGATACGAGAAAAATCAGAGGGAGAGAACAAAATATCATTACATTCTCAAAAACATATTCATCACTTTATATGAATTCATAATTGGGTTTACAGTACAAAAATATTATGAAAGGATACTTTACTACATAAAGCATTTACTATAAAAATATGATGATTATATGACAAAGATCATAGGTAAGGAATATTGATGATTATTAAATGTATTTGTTTCATGTTGGATTGATTAGTATATTATTATCACTTACTGATTGTATTGCTTAAGATTATTTTACTAGTGTCATTAAGATTATTCTCAACGTTTGTCATTTGATGAATGTAGACATGAATGTCACTGGTAAGCATGAGGGTTAGTGTCGTTAGCAACTGGTTCAAAGTTTTAGCTAGTTTTTGGTAAAGAACTTGGACTTCATAATAGACTCCTTTGATAGCAAGATTTGTGCAACTTCTTTTCTTTGCTATTTTGGCAGTAAAACAATCGTATTATAGAACTTATGTAATTATCACAATACCACTAAGGACTAGAGATTGCATGATGACTTAATATGATTGTATCTTATGGCATATGTATTGAAGCATGTTTATGAATGGTATATATTGGTATTTGATATATTACGATGTTTATGTAACAGGATGGCTAATGTTGCTTTTAAATGTATTTAAAATTTTCAATTAATTATAAATTAATTGACTAAATTAAATATTCCTTATAGTATAATTATTAATTTTCCTATCGTAGAGGATTAATAATTATACTATGGAAGCATTTTCCATTGCTTAGGGTGTGACAGCAATTCTTGAATAGTATGGATTATTCCATCGTGCATCTTCAACCTGATGGTTCCAATGCCTATGATTTTAAGGCATTGTCTTCACAACTATACATATATCCTCCTAAGATAGGTTCATAATGATAGAATCATTCTCTTCGAAATGTCATATGATAAGTTGCTTTTGAATTAAGAAGTCACACATCAACAAACTTCTTTCTGCTCTTAGTTGATATTGCTGCTTCATAGCATAATACATTTCTATCATCTGAAGTGCTTATCACGTTCCTTCGAGAATTGGAATTTTTTAAACTCCAACAATATTCTTCATATGACCTTTATTACCACAATGATAATATTGAAAATTCTTCTTACTCTTTGATTTTGATCTACTATGATTGTGACTCTCACTTGGGCCATGTTCTGCTGATCTTCCTCTTATCACTGTTAAAGCTTCCACTTGTTGTGAACCTATTTGCTTATCCTCCTTGTTCTTTTATCGATTTTCTTCTTCAAGAATAACTGTTATTATATCATCAAAGATTAGAGAATCAGTATGAACATTATTCATTAAATTGATGATAAATTAATCATATGAATCAGGTAGACTTTGGAGTAAAAGTTTCGCATGTTCTTGAGACTCTATTTTGTAGCCTAACAATGTAAGCTAAGAAAATAGAGTATTCAAAACATTAAGATGATCTGTCATTGAATTAGATTTTGACATTCTCAATGTGTAAAACTTCCTTTTAAGAAAACTTTTATTGTGTAACGACTTGACCTTGTACAAATTTGATGAGATGATCTCATATCTTCTTTATCATCTTTTTTTCTTCTATGTTGAACAAGATCTTATTTGAAAGTGTCAGATGTAGGTTTGTTATAGCATCCCCATCTATCTCATTCCATTTACTATCATCTGTGAAATTCTGCAACCTTTCACTGATCGTCGCCAGACAACCATCTTTTTTTAAGATAGCCTTTATCTTTAATTTCCACAATGAGAAATTTCTTTCGTTAAACTTTTCAATATCAAATTTTGCCCCATTGCTTTTATCATAAAATTTTTGAGTAAAAATTAGCTCCTACTATTTTACGTAAACAGTATTCTGCTATAGTACTTTTAACCTACAGAATAGTGCATCAAACTTAATATTCTACTACAGTACATCACCTTTACAAAATTACTATTTATTATTGTTTATGAAATTTGACTTTTTACGTTTATTTTATGAATATATCACATCAAAAAAATTCTTTGTAATTTTTCCTTTCTTTTGATATGCTTCTTTTCAAAAAATACATTTAACAAGAACTAAAGCTTTAATACCACTTATTAAAAATAAATCAGATAAAGCAGGATCATAATTAATAATTTGATAAAAATAAAGATAAAAACATATAAATTTTATTTGAAAACTCTCAAACAAATTAGGATAAAAAGATAAAAAAATTTTATTAAAAGAACATAATATGAGTTACAAAATCTTCAAACACTCTATAATTTTTTTTTTTTTTTGGTGGGATGATTTATGTAGGATGAGTTTTACCTTAAACCTCCTCTACTATGCAAAGGGTTAGTACAGAACACGTAACACAATTGTACGTGTAATACATCTGTATTATTTTTTTCTTTCTTTCAAAAATTTCAACACTCATCATTTTCTTTTTCAAAGTTGGCGGCGCCCCACTTCGAGACTGATAAATCTGAGATTGACAAATAGCAGCAGTAGCACACAGTATGTATATTCAAGATTTGGTTTATCAAGGAACTGTGAAGGGATTCATAGGATTGGAGGAGGATGACGTCTCGCAGAGAATCAAGAGCCTAATTCAAATGATATTATAAAAAAATTGAAGCAGGTGAAGTTGTACAAATAAGAATCTCACATATTCTTGTTGTTATCTAACTGAATTTTTCAACGACTGAATTGACCTATGCCATAAGCTTTTTTTTTTTTTTACCTTTTTCCTATATCTTCATAGCAGAAGCACATCTTTGGCAAGGTTACAAAGGAGGACAGGAAAAGAGCTCTTCCCTGATGCGAAGAGAGGAGCCACTCTAACAAGGATACCTTAAAATAGAAGGGACAGCATTATAGCAAAGCTGAACTGACCCCTCACTAATCTAACTTTTTGGAAACACATCAATCAGGATATTGGATGATGAATGCATCAATTTTATGGTGGAGAGATCGAATCATTGATCACAGTAAACACTTATTGGTCTTCTGATGATGAAATAACAACATAAAACTAAACTTAATTAGGCAGGATCACAACTTCATTTGGTCCAATTGTTACCACTATTATTATTTGTAATAAATTAAAATAACTAGAAAGAATAAATAAATTTATTAATTAGTATCTAATTATTATTAATTACTAGTATATAAATAATAATTAATGTATGTATGATATCTAATAAATTTGACATATATTAATATATTATTGATGAATTCATAATATAATCAATTTTATACTATAAAGTTAATCTATTTCTACATCAATCAATCAATTATGTCATTTGATATCATTGTTTCATGTAAAAATATTTTTAAAATATTTTAAATTAATTATCTATTTTTAAAATTTTCCTATGAAAAATTATACTTGTTTTTTTATATAATTTTCAACCAAAAAAAATAAACAACAAGATTATAACATAAGGTCAAATAAAACCTAATCTAATTGCATATATACCATAAATTTTTCATTTTTGCAATTTCTAATAAAATTCATTTATTTTATATCCATATCTATGTTAGGAATAGAGGAAAGCTAAATTATATTTATTTATTTATTTATTTATTGTAATTATTAGGAATAAAGGAAAGCTAAACTATACTCATTTATTTATTGTAATTATTGATATCGATTATTTTACATTAAAATAAATTATGATAGATAAAGATTCAATTAATTATTATTGATGTATGGAGGAATAGGCGATCGAAGCATCGGTGTGTAGGAAGGAAGTGGAGACGGCTCTGGTGTTCTCCAAAGGAGATGAGAAAGAAAAACTTTTCCTATAGATCCTGATGATCTTCTTGAACATGGCAGGTTCATTCTTATCCTGTAAAACAAAGTAAATTCTTAAATCCAGAAGATTCTTATGGATGTTACGTAAATTCAGAAGGCCGCTGCTACTCACTTGTTGTGTGCAGCTACATATTCATCAGTTTCGTCCAGTATCTCTCTCTTTGAAACAGTTGAAAGAATCAAATTTCTTATATCAGAAATGAGAAAGGAAAGCTTCTTTAAGAATAGAGAATTTACACAAACCTGGAGCAGTTCCTCCATGACGTCTTCCATTGTTATAATACCTAAAACTTCCTCATCTTGATTACCTGCTGGAAGAGTTTGCAAGTCCTCGTAGGATATATTTCCATGCTCCCATTCTTTAGCTTGAGAAGTCAAATACCGGTCCTGTGACATTGCAGTTTGCGATTCTGTGTCACTGGAATTGAGAGGAGAGGTATTGGTGGAGATGCTGATACTTGCAGTCTGGTCACATGGAGAAGTAGTTCCTGTGAAAATTCACACCACCAGGTTAGAACTGAGGCAATACTGCTCTAGTGGGTAGCTTGACGCTAAAATAATTAGGAAGAAGGTACTATTTGAACCACACCTTTCCTTTCTGCTTTTGTTTGTTTGGAGTTTGGATGAGGATCGATATTCAAGACAGTAGGCTTGCCTGGTTCATCCCTAGCAGTGAGTTTTACACCCTTCGTGCTCTTCACAACGATAGTCATGTGGCAGATCTTCGTGTACGCTGTCACAAACAATACAGAAACAACAATTTAAACCAAATAACCGACAGTTAAATCAGGTATGCAGGTGATTTAGAAATTACAAACCTGGAAATTTTCCTGATATTCATCTGTTTGATGTGGGTTTCATCTTCAGGTCGGCAGAATATTAAACTTTTCACCTAAATCCAGAAGAAAGGGCTTTACCGTTGCGACTAACTACAAAAATCATAGATTATCATAGTTATGATTACATGGCTTACCAGTATGATGCCTATAACGGTATTTACACTTCCAGAGAAAATGGGTATACGGCTGTGTCCTTTGCTCATTATTAATCCCATAGTATGCCTAAGGATCATAACAATTGCTGAGATTGCAATGGTGACAGAAAAAGGAAAATGTTACAGAAAACAGCTTGAAAGCGGAAAGTGGTGCATTTACATACATGTCTAGCTTGGAATTGATGTCAAGGCAGCAGGTTTCAGATATGGGTGTCATGGCATCTTTGGCAGTCTTCTGTGTCAAATCCAAAGCGCCGGAAATGATAGTGGTCTCATGATGTGATAAATCTCCACCTTTCCCTGCCTGCAGAAAGGGAAAACATTCTCAAATCGGAAGTATATATAAACTCCAAAAAAAATAAATTCAATGAAGGAAAGCTACCTCATTGACATGCAAATCTTGTAAACTCTTCAACTCTGATCGTCTTAACAGTGGAGAATGCCCCTCCCCTAGCAGCCACTTAGGAGCTGCCACAAAAAAAAAGGGTGGGAATAAATTTTTAAGCTAAACAAGCCAGGTAATCCAGAATCCTTTCAAATTAATGTTACTGCCTTGCCAATTGGATATGCAATAGGATACAAGAACAGCAGAAGAAATCGAACCAAGGGTGATAAGTTAGCGCCTAGGCTTAGTCCATGTCGAGAACAGACGGCTTGAGGAAAGATCTAAAGCAAAAGAAACAAGCATTTAATACCAGCAAGCTTTTACTAAGTATTAATATCAGATTCAGAATTTGGCATTTACCTCTATCAATGCTGGTACAGGAATGACCGAGATGAAAATGGCAACCCACGATGGGAAAATGGAATCCAGGAAAATTGGCAGTGCCTTGAATAACATAATAACATATGTTAAGTCAATTAAGCAAGAGTTATTAACTTGGTAATGCAATGTCAAACATGGACAAACCTCTGTTGCCAGTGTTTTGACTATGAGGAGAGTACATAACAGCAAATGCTCGTTCTTAACAAGTGGAAGAATCTTTGCTGCAATTCAATATCAAAACATATAGTGAAAACAAGAAGATAGATATATAAGAGTAGTATTCTGAACGGAAAATGCCAACCAGCGTTTTTACTATCTTGTGGCCGTCCGGCCTTGATAAGGACCTCAAGATCAACTTGGCTGAAGGATAAGAGGCCCAAAACAAGTCCAGATGAGATACCTGCAAGTGTTACAAGTATGATACATATGCTAAGATACACCCTAAGTTCGGCTCGAACCATGGAACTCTATCATGTCCCTTTTCGTGAGTAGAAGGCATCAGTTACTAGCAATTAGAAGTTAAACCCGATCAAAAGGTCCGCTTGCCTTTATCCTGAATAGCTTGTCACTCTGATGAATGGTTACAAAAATAGATACAGTTATTCGTTGATTAACTTCGAGGACAAAACTGCCAAGAGAATGATGTCTAAAGATGAACTAGATGGAAGGAATCAAACATGGAATCGGAGTTAGAACAAGGAATATCCAAGTTCATTGGACAAAAAAAACTAGAAAGATATGCTCAGTGACAGGTGGGACACAGAAGACAGCCCCTGCACTAGCTAAAGGTAAAAGCTAAGTTCAAAAGTAGGACGAGAACCCGCCTCCCCCACAAGTTACATAAATTTTTTCAATACAGGCGTAACAAACCCATGTTATAAGCCTAATTAATTTAATCAGAGTTTTCACCATTGCTAGTGAATCTCTTACATCAACAAATCAGAATTATCACATCATAAAACTGAGCGCTGAAAATGAAATGGGTCTGTGCTTTATACATATAAAAGGCATTTTTCTCTACCAACTCAACAAAATTTCCAGGCTTCTTCCGCCTGTTTCTTGGCAATATATGGTGTCCTAGCATGATGTGCTGATGGAAGCTTAAAACAGAACGTTTGGTCAATGTATAATTATAATAAGCTGATAATTAGGCAATCTGTTTATATAATTAAGAACAGGGGGCTTAAGGAACTTCGGTTCAAAGTTTACTTATCCATGCGTGCTTCAGCGTTCAATTTCTTGCATAAACATTGACCATGTACAGCTAAGAAGGCGAAGATGGCAGTCTCCCTTACCTTAGTCGAAATATATGTATGCTAGTTTGTATTCATAATTCTTATTTCTTTTCCTTTCAAAGATTTTTTTTTAAAAAATCGATTATTTTCTAATGTTTTATATTATTACTTTTAGAATTAGCATGTGGGCACCTAAAAAACTGAGAGAGAACTGCTGGATTGATGGGCCCAGATAGCTTATTGGTGAAAGCGTATCAGGGCGGCAACTCGACTTCTCAGGAATTACTGCCGAAGGCAGAGAATCTGAGGTCAGACATACGGGAGTTTGGAAATATGGAAAGAATATATTAATATAATTATGAATGGCATTCAATAAACGAGAAATATTTGCACTTGCTGCATCGCAAGGTTACAATAAATACCAACTCCAGAATTTAAACAGGAATTGTAGTACTTGATAAACTTAGATTTCATTTTGACGAGTCTGTTTCCTTTTTGCGGATCTTTGGGGTACCCTTGGGAATAATAAACCGTTGAGTTGTCTCTCAGCACTATACTCTGAAGTGGCCTGCAAATAAAAATGTCAGGAAAGGTTACTACTGGAAATGCCAGTGGACATCAGAGATTAAAGACTGGGATATTTTGGGATGACAGAGACGAAAAAATAATATGAATGACAAGATAACCCTCTTCAAGACAACCGACTCACCCGTGAATTAAATGAAAACCGCAACGTTTCAATTTGCGTTCCTGAGCAGACCCTCGTATCAAAGCCAAGGGAATCTACGCCAATAACTGCTGCTTCCTATGATAAATGAACAGAACAGCCAATTATCTAAAACTTGGATAGAAGAGAATCATGTATATAACAAATGCGTGGAAATAGGGGGATGGTTTTGGAGTAGGATTTCTTATTTTATTTCATAAACAATGTAATTAAAGTGTTTTTTCAACTTGTTACTTCTTCGAGATTCAGCATATTCTGAAACTATTTTAGAATCAAATTCTATGTGTATTACCTCAACTTGAAGACCCTTGCACCTCCAACACAAAGACTTCAATGCTTGTGTGATTTTCTCTCCGCCAGCTTTCAGACGAGATAAAATTTTGTTTGCTGAATGTGCAATAGCATCAGGTTGAGCCCTCCTAAAGTCGTCTTCTTCAACCAGGGTCTGTTCAGTAGCAGTTCAGAAGAGTTCATTTCTGCAATGTAAATCCAAGGAAACAAAGAAGTCCAAGGACTATATCTTTGATAATACATAATTCGATGGATAATTTTTTATGGTTGAGCATCTGCATCCCAATGATTGTGGGAAGAGAGAGGGAGGAAATGCACTAGAGATGTTAAGCCCACATCAACATTCTTCACTAGCTCTTGACGGTTTCACCTCAAGATTCTCAAGTGAACTGTTAGGTTAATAATTCGATATTCCATATAGTAAATCACCATTTGTAACTGTCAAAGATTGACATGTTGTAAGGATATAAAGACCAACAAGACTGCCTTAGCTATGTAGAAGCAAGTAGGATTCCAGAAACAGGTAAAATAAATTGGAAATGAGTAAAAGTAAAAACCTGATTTCCTTGAGATGAAATCAGCTGAATTCTAATCATCTCGAGCTTGTAAAATGAAGTACCATTCAATGGTGCCTTATCTTTCCCCGACTGTTCTGCCCCAATTGAAATATCTTCAGACATTTCCGGTTCAATTTTGTGGCCATTAATCCCACCATCATCCTCCAGTTTGGCATCAACATTTTTATCAATCTCATTTACATCAGATCGACGGGCCAAGTTGCCAGACATATGCCTCTGGATGTCAGAGTGTTCTTCAATGAAGGCAGGTCTTATAAGACCCTGAATGGCCAAACCAGCTGGAGGCTGCTCCATCCAATCTATAGGATCATCTGAAGCAACCTGTGCAATAACTAAATAACATTTAAAACGTACTCCCTCACAAGGAATCAATTTAACAGTAGCAGGAGCAGGAACATCAAAACAGCAACAACTGCTTTTGAAAAAATAAAAATTGATATACACTGTGGCATCGTAACATCAAGCAGTTGTCACAAAGAATAACCTGAGCGATCTTCTTAGCAAAATACATTGGATGAGAAGATCGCATGGTCTCCAACTTTGCCCAGTCACCAAGTGTCTCATCAGAGTCATCTTCCTCGTCTTCATCTTCAAGAACTACTACCAAGTCCTGCAAACAAGAAAAGATAAAGCATAATATTTGTGCATAATCAAATCAAAATCTGAGTAGATTGACTGCAAAGAAAAGGGTAAACAGACATCTTCAACATCTTCATTGTCCTCATTCTCGTCCTCATCCTCCTCATCTTCATCTTCAGCATCACTACCTTCATCCTCGATTTCCTCAATTCCAAAATCGAGTGCTGATGAATCTAACAACTCCATCTCATTCATCATTTCCACAGCATCAAAGCCTATAATGGCTTGCTGCATCAAGCATAAACATATAGACCTTAAGGAACTATGAAAATGAAGGCACCCAGACGAAGGTTGTTTCACAATTCTCACCGAATTGACAACAAATATACTAGCTCTCATTCATGCATGCACATTCGGTGCATAAGCCAGTCCCCTTGAAGGGATATTACATACCACAAAATTATTTTCAGATGTAATGGTTTGCAAAATATCTTCATCGTTCTTCACTTGAAAATATATGTCTGCAATACATCAAAAACTATATGACATCTTGAAGTTTCTGTCAAGCAAGACCACAATGAAATTTAAGAACTTGACCTACTTCCATGTTCGTCAGTAACATAAGGCAAGTCCGGCCAGATAATGTTTTCATGAATGTCATCGTCGATTAACCCAGTCAACATCAGAGTCGCTTTGCTGTTGACCTGAACATAACAAACTACAGGCAACATTAGCCATTGCAACAATGAAAAACGCCTTTTAATGACGTTCTTATCAGCCATTTTTCGAATGGTAAATCAAATATGATACCTCAACGATGGTTCTAGCAGTTTCTTGAGGGGTGAGCATTGCATCTCCACCACTTTCCAACGTGGAATCTGATATCTCCTCGAAGGGATGGTATTGTAATTTACCATGTTTCTGCTTAGAAGAATCAGAAGATGAACCTAATTTATCCGAAGTTGCTCGAATTCCATGTTTTGAAAAACTGCTGCTTCTTACGAAAGATTCTCCATTTACTCTTCGATTGCTACTCCTGCATAATATTAACATCCGAAATTTGTTTGTTTAACCTTAAGAGTTTGTGCTTCACATTTTCCATTCTTCTTGTTCACAATTTATTCTCTTTTGTTTAACATACAACGGAAAATTGTAATGAAGAAAGCAAGTACCAAGGAACAGAGAAGCTGCGAGAACGTATCAGGGGGCGAGAGCTGATGTGGACGCTGTTTACTTCATCCGACTTCCACGTGTGACTGTAATCTATCACAAAAGTTATTAAAAAAATATTAAAAGTGAGGGCTATTCCCTGTTTGGCAGCTGGGAAAAATGCATGAAACTCAAGTAAGAAATAGATTAAAAACAGCTTAATCAAGGCATTGAACAAAAACCTCTTCAAGAACTAAATGCTTATAGAAAATTAACATTCTAAACATGGCGAATGGGCTAAGAAGGAGGGATAGAGAGGAGGAAGGAGTTACGAAGTCCGGCAGTAGCAGAGAGTCGAACGGCGGCGACAGTCTCAATCATCATCGTCTCTTGAGTTCTATCTTTCGCTCCGAGTCATTAATTAAAAAGGGCAAAAAGAAAAAAGCCAAGGGATCGGTGTGTGAAGCAATTGAAGTGGTTTGCTTGGTTTGAAGATGACTGCAGAGTCTGGATTAGGTGTTGAGTCAGAATAGCGTGCAGCCATACATATTTTAGTATTTAGGATCGGATCGGATGGTATGTAAGATTAGATGCTTCCGAGCAATCACAATAAAACCCATGAAGTTTGATATTAGTACATATTGGTCCCTAGTGTTTCGTATAGAACCAAAATGCAAAAGAAGTATTAATGCAATGTTAAAGACATGCAATTATTAAAAGAAAATTAGGGACTAAAGAGATTGGAAAATTGAGTAGAGGGGTCGGAATTAGTATTTTCAGAAATAATTGGTATTAATGCATCGATTATTTGAATGATGAAGCTGTGCACGTGCACTTGAAGCAGATGAAGAATATAACAAGAGAGCTGTGGACAGTCCATGCCTCGACTTTTATGACTTTTATTTATTCTTCTCTTGTCACTTATTACAACATTCATCTAAGGGATGGATCACCAAATTTTAGTTTTGTAAATTAATAAATTTAATTTTTATTTTATTAATCATATTATAATAAAACTATATGATAAATTAATAGGAAATAATTTTCAACCTGAGAAAAATATAAAGGATTATGAATAATCATCATAATTAACCATTGAAAATGTTGTTATATTAATTCAAATAAATCATATTTGATGTATCTATTCTATATTAATAATGTGAAAAGGGGATAAACAAAAATATGGATCTAACTAGATTAATAAGGATAAATTTTAATTTCAATACAAATATTAATCTTTATTTAAATTATCATCAATAAATATGAATTTCATTATACAAAAAATAGATTAATAAGGAAATATTTTAATTTTAATTTTAATTTAAAACTCTAAATTGTTATTATTAAATATGAATTTTATTTTAAATTGAATAGTAATAGAATATTTAGAATTTAATTAACTAAATGTGATGAGCTGTATATAACATTTAGTTGAGCAAATGCTTCATATTTAATTAATAAATAAATAATACACAGATATTCTCTAACAGTATATCTAACGAGGAAGGAAAATTAAATAAATTATTTATGTGATAATAAAATTAAATAAATGAAAAAATATAATTTACGTATTGGATTGACCTTTTTCTTACAATAAATACTGGAAAGGAGGGCCATAAAACTTGAAAGCTTGGGCGCAGCCGGAGGCGGAAATCTTATCCGAGGAGAAGTCTTCGGGTAGACTTAGGAAATGAAGTCAAACGTTAGAACCCATTAAATTCAGCCAATACGAAAGAAAAGGACGGACGAAAGCTGTGGAATGTGCATGCAACGAAAGGGTGATTTTTGTTCCTGAAATAAAGTACTAGTAATTAAGCATATAATAAAAAGTAATTTGTTAGTGTAAATATTAGGGTAAAGAGAAAAAGGGGGAAAGGGGGTATTCTGGAGTTAGGAGTGGAGGGTGGAGCCAGAATCATAATTCAGGAAGCAGGAATTCTGTATAAAGCAGATGGCATCATCAAACAGAGAATTCTTCAGTGCATGTCTGCTGCTAATTATTCTTGACGACCATCTTCAACCGATACTTCCCCTGTAATCATCATCAACGTGTCACTTCCAGCATCTTCCTTCCCACATTTCCAGTCATCTTTATATTTTACACTCCCCGCTCATCTCTCTTCCTCTTTCATTTCTAAACTAATTAATTATTATTATTTTAAATATTAAAATTATCTTCTATTTTAAATTTCTAAGTTAAATGGTCATCTCTGACAATAATTATAGATTAACTAATAAAATTCAATATAAAATAAATGTATATATATATATATATATATATATATATAATGTAATGCAAATAGTAAAAAGAAATGATGAATGCTTACATTTCTAACCTCTAATAGATAATAATTAAATTAATCCAATCATTAACTAGTTATCATTATTCATACCAAACGATTTTTGGGTTTCTAACTTGATTTTAGAGGGATTTGATGACATGATTCCATCTTCTTCAATATCAATTTGATTTACATCCCTTCAACTTTTATATTTTATTTAATAAAATTTTTTTAAATTATTTTTCTTCAACTCATTCATCTACAAATAAATTTTTGAATATTTTATACAGATAAAAAAAATTGATGAAATTATTTTTAAATTCTTATTTTATTAGATCAATAAATTTTATTATCTAAATAATAAAAATTTAATTTAATTCTTTAATAAATTTGTTTAAGTCGATAAAATACTTGATAAGTGGAAAAAAGAAGCAAAATAAAATAACTCAAAGTTTATTTTCTATATCAAATATTATTAATTAATTATGTTTATCATTTCAACTCAAAATTTAATGCAAATAAATATAACATTTTACTAGAAAAACATGTAAATTGTTAATTAAGTTTCCAAGCACTACACAAAAAATGTGTTTAATTATTTCAAAATAAATCCCCCATGGCACTTATCTTGGTGGAACATCGTTCACAACATGGCTAATTTACCCCCCCATTTTATACCTTTTTTTATATTTAATTTAGATAATAAAAAATATTTCAAATTTAATAGGATTATTAATTCACAGATATATATATATATATATAATAATAATTTGATATATTATTATGAAGATAACGTTTCAAAAAAAATTTTAAAAGCTAAAACAAAATAAATTTATATCATTTAAATTTTCAAATAATTATCTATAAATAAAATTTACATCAAATCAAAATAATACCTTGAAATTACACGTAATTCTTTTATTTAGTCTAACATATCAGTTTTATATCAATATATCAAATCATGTAATTTTTTCATATTTATAAATAAATAATAAAATTTTGAAAAAATAGTATTAAAATTTTGAAAAATTTAAAATATTGAAATCTCCAATCCACAAAATATGCTGTAAAATATATAGATTCATAGTTCGTATAAACGTATGCTCGTTAATTTAATACATGCGTCCAACATGGGGCATGTAAACTAATTAATATAGTTTAAGTTAATTATATAGACTATATTAAAATCAATATTCCTTCCTACTTTGAGAATATCTCACCCTTTGCTAAACTCGTATCTTATTTTACACTAACATTAAAATCCCTATCAATCAAATTAATTAATATAATATAATTAATTAATTAATTAATTTAATTCATATATAAAGATTAGAATTAAATTTAGATGAATATAATCATTAATTTAAATTTAAAAAATTTTCTATATGAATATGATTTGTTATCTAAAATTATAAATTTATTAATAATATATTAATTTTTATTAAAAATCATATATATATTACATTTAAAATATTAATCAATATATTAATTATTAATATATTGAATAAAATATTAAAATATTAAAAAATTGATATACAAGGGTGTCCAGAGTTGAACAAGTTCAGAAGGTCAAAGTAAAGGCAGCAGCTATCATTTAAGTGTAGATATTAATTTAATTGGAAGGGTTTGTATAAATAATTAAGAAAAAAGGCAGTCAGTGGTCTATCATAAATAATCCTCTCTCTCTCTCTCTTCTTACTCTTTTTATTTATTTATTTATTTATTCTCTCTAATTAATAGTTTTCTGTCCCACCCACAAGCCAAAAGTCAGCGCCGTCCTCTCTGCCCTTGTGCTTGTATTCACTCTCTGTTCTGACCCATTTAGCCATTTACTTTTGCTCCATCGAATACTCCCTCAAGAGAGGTTTATTGGATTGGCTGGCCATCAATGGCTGAAGACTGGGATTTGTACGCCATAGTAAGGAGTTGCACCTCGGCCACCGTCACCGCAAACACCGGCACAAGCTGCACTGGTCATGCCGATTATGCTTTAGATTGTTTGAGCTCGTTGACTTTTGATGGTGAAGATTTAGACGATCCATTTTCTTTTCTAAAACCTAGCAACAATGGGTGGCAAGAATTGCAAGATTCTTACAAGCCTTTTCTTCCTGCTACCAGTGGTCAAGGTAATAATATTCCTTTGTCCTCCATTTGTGATTTTGGAGAATTTTGTGGCTTAAATCAGCCCCAACTTGTGCCACAACACCATCATCAACAGCAACAGCCACCACCACCACCACCAACCAGTATACCCTTTAGCTTACGCTTCAATGGCATCCAGCAAGAACTGCAACATGCACAGCAACCTCAAAAGCTACAGCTGCACCCTCACAATTCTATCAGGGCTGAACCCTGTCCTGTCCTTCATTTGCGATCTGCACAATCTCCAGCTTCAAGATCAAGAAAGAAGTAAGTGGGTCTTCATTTAATTTTTAAGTTGCGATTAACCCCATAAAATTAGCTTCCTGTAAAGTCCGTGAGTAAAGTTTTCCGAATTCATTGTTTGCCAGAAAGGGCCACCTTAAGAGACAAGTAATACAAGTAACAGCAGAAAATCTTAGTAACGATGTCTGGGCATGGCGCAAGTACGGACAGAAACCTATCAAAGGATCTCCACATCCAAGGTTAGTCCTTGGTTCTTTTTCTTCAAAAAAGAGAAATTATTATTTTTCTTATTGATTGTGTTTCTATTATGGGTTTTTACAGGAATTACTACAGATGCAGCAGTTCAAAGGGGTGTGGAGCAAGAAAACAAGTTGAAAGGAGCCATACAGATCCAAACATGTTTATAGTCAGTTACACCGGCGACCATACCCACCCTCGTCCAACTCACCGGAATTCACTAGCCGGGAGTACGAGAAACAAGTTCACAAGTCTCCAAAAGCCTACTGCTACTGATACTAAAGAACCTGATGAGCCTGAAAAGGCACCATTCTCGCCTCCATTTTCAGGCACAAGTCTCTCTCCAACAACCACAGTGTCAGCTGCTTCCATGGACCAGGAGGCAGCACCACCAGCCAATGAGAACAGCATCAAAACAGAGGCTGGAAACCATACGGATAGAGCTGACGTGGAAGACCATGGGTTGAAAAGTGATGATGACGATGACGAGGATGATATCTTGATTCCTAATATGATCTTAAATGAAGATTTAATCAAGGGTTTACATGGGCTAGGTGGCGAGGGCGAAGATGCTTTTGGTGTTGCTGGTGGTAAAACTGCAGGATTAGGACGCGGCCCTGATTTTTTTGATAACTTCTCTTCGTGGCTAGCCGGAAGCTCATCGGCGGCTGCTGGAGGAGGTGGCTGATGATGATCAAGTCTTCGAGGACCATTCGGATCCTTATTCCGGGCAAAAAAACCTGCAGAAAGTTCAAAAAAAGTCGTTTTTTCTTAATAGGCAGTAAAGTAGAAAATATAAACAATACTCCGAAACCTTATTAATGGGCAAAAGTGTAGATGATGCCGGAAGTTGAAGCTAGCCATGCTGTTTTTCCCCATTCCGGTATCCATGTCGACGTACCTTACAGCATTTTACCATTGGATGTAATACTAAAATAAACAAAACAGAAACATTCTTGGGTATTTTTGTTCCTCGTTCTTATTTGTTTTTAAATATATTAATCTCTTGTAAACCAATCAACACGTAATAATATATATATATATATATATATATATACATAGCATGCATAGAGTGAGATGATGATGTAAATTTTTTTAACCTTTGATTTAGGCATGTCGTATAACCACCTCTCATAATTATCTATCATCAAGTAATGATTTTTTATTTTGGATTTTTATTCACTAAAGCCGCTTCAGTTTTTTTACTTACTAATCTCTACCCGCTTCTTCTTTCTCTTTTCTTTCCCTCTTCCTTTCTTTATTTTTATTTTTTTTATGCTTTCTCTCTTTAATATGATTTTTTCATTATTTCAATACCAAATGATTTCTAATCTCCATTCCAACGTGTTTCCCATATTCACTCCATTTTAATATTAAAGTGTAAACTTCAATATTAAATAATATTAAATATTGATACCAAATAAATAAATATTAAAGTGTAAACTTCTAATCTCCATTTTAATACCAAATAATATTAATAAATAAATATCATCGAATATAAATTATTAGATTCATAATTAAACTCATAAAATACCCAATAATTTATAAAAAAATTAATTATTTAATAATAAATAATTTTTAAATAAATTATAGATATTATTTATTAAAAATTATTCATATCTATAATTTATTATAATAACTTATATCAGATCAAGTATAAACACAATATAAATATAATTATACTCAACTAAATTTGCTACAATCCAAATACAATATGTCTATTTCCACCCTGAACGTGAGATTTTTTTTAAAAAAAAATAATTATTGTAACTATAAATATAGACTAAATTGAGTTAATTGAGGACATGGAAGTAACATGAGAGTCGTGGGATCCGGGTTCGAATGGATGTGGACGGTGATACCGACTCCGATCAAATCCCCAGTCACGAGATAATTTTGTAAGGTGAGGGGGTGGGGGGTGGACTGTTTCTAAGTCAATCTTTATGATTCTTAAATAGGGCAGACGGTCAAATACTATTATTTATTTAATTACGGGTTAAATCAATTGGATTGTAATTACAATAACTGGAACTGGTGGAGAAAGGAAGAAAAATATATAAAATCGGCCAATCCAAGAAAGAAGGGGTAGGTGGCATATCTCATGATGTTCAAAATAATCATGCAACTTGTTCCCTCCCCCAATCTATTTTTTCCTATTTTTATATTAATTTTAATATGTTTTAAAATTATATATCAAAGCAAAAAAAAAAAAAAACTCGGAAAATAACCCAACACAGTTGCATTAACAAATAGAAAATTTTCTTTTAAAATAATTATTAAAAATATCAATTGAGGAACGACTTTTCTAAAAGCATATATTTTCGATTTTCTTTTCCAAAATTACTGAGAAAATAAATAAAAATTTGCAGTAAACTTTAAGTAGTTTAATAAATCTCTCATTACCTTCTAATAAATTTTAAGTAAAATATTTATATTTATTTAGTAAATTATTTGTAATCTTTAGGATTTTATTTATATAGATAATATTTTATTAATATTTAATTATATAACCTCTTTAAAAATAGCATATGTGAAATTGAGTTTGAGTAGAAGGTAATAATACGTAGGGTCAAATTGAAAGTAATAGTAATGCGTCAAGGTAAAATTAAGAAAACAATAAAATTGGGGGGCATTTTTAAAAACCTGGAGATGAAGATCTGGTAAATGCATAAATAATCCTGTTAAGTATGGGTATATAATTATTTATTTTTCAAAATCAGGGTAGTCGTGTAATTTTCTTATTCTTTCGTGCCATCGGCCCCCATCTTTGGGCTTCCTCGCGGATTGGCCTCCGAGTCTTTCTCCTAAAACCATGGGGATTTTTTCAAAAAAAAAAAATTTATAATTTTATAAAAATAATATTTTTCTATAAAAATAACATATTTTATGAATATTTTCAATAATTAATTTTTATTTTAAATAAAATTTTACATATTAAAATAAATTTAAATTAAATTTATATAAAATTGTTAAAGCATTATTTCTATAAATTATTTTTTAAAAATCTTGCATTTGAAATTAATTTTCATTTTTAAAAAATCCCTTACATTTTATAAATGTAATTTTGAAATGTAAATTAAATAAAAAATATGAAAGATCTACGAACTGTAGACATAAATATTATTGAAAAAAGATAATTTGACAAAAATTTGATATTCTTAATGGATTAAGTTTTATGAAAATTTAATCATGAAATAAAATAAATAATTTTAATTTTGATGGATTTAAAATTATTATATTATTCTAAATAATTATTCAT
Organism: Dalechampia spathulata; assembly: GCA_948192965.1. NCBI lineage: Eukaryota > Viridiplantae > Streptophyta > Magnoliopsida > Malpighiales > Euphorbiaceae > Dalechampia > Dalechampia spathulata. The sequence goes on from CANYBF010698086.1 coordinate 19,468, forward strand.
ATTTTACAATCAAAATATTCCTTTAGCATAATGATTCATTGTTTTGTTTCAAGCTACCAATGTTTATATTATCATATTTTATTCAAAAATAATAATTATTTTCATAATTTTAGTAGGAGCCTTATTTCCTTCTCCATGTACAATAATATTTGTTTTGTTATTTTTCTATATATTAATATGGAAATCACCTGACACCATATTTTTGTTGATTATACATTGTTATTCATACAAGTGTCAAAAGAGGTAGCTAATAATCTTAAGAGTATGTTAGATGCATATTGTAGGGCAGCGGATCAACTTATAAATTGGCAAAAAGTTTAGAATTTCTTTTGGTGCTAATGCTAGTGTTTCTCTGAGGATGATGCAACTGTGCATCCTCAACCACACATCAAGACAGAGCTACTTGGGTCTCCCAACAAAATGGGATCCATCTAAAATTAATGCCCTCTCTTTCATTAAAGACAAGGTTATTCGAAAAATCTAAGGTTGGAAAGCAGATCCTGTCTCCCTTACGAGCAAGGAAGTCATGATCAAGGCAGTCATCCATTCTATACTGGTATACATCATGTCTCTCTTTAAGATGCCTAATGCTATATGTGAATTTATGGAGAAAGCTTGCACAAAGTTCTAGCGGTCTAATGGTAAGGCAGATTCTTCTATTCATTGGAAGGGGTGGAATTATTTAGTGCAGCCAAAGAGTTGGGGAGGGTTAGGTTTCTGAATTATGAAAGACTTCAATTACGCTCTATTGGCTAAGCAGGGATGGCGTACATTACATAATCTTACAACCTTATGGGTATGTGTACTCAAGGGCCCATATTTCCCAAATTGCTCTTTTTTTTTTATACTAAATCAATTGAAAATCAATCACAGGGGTAGGCAAGTATGTTGTATGGTAAAGAGATCCTGAATCGGAGAACTGTGTGGAGAATTAGGAATGGTAAGTCCATCAATATATGGAAGGATAGTTAGATTCCCAACAATCCATTGTTTAAAATCACTTCTCCTCAGCCTATGTCCTGCTCCTCTTATTGGGTTAATGATCTCATTGTAGATGAAATTTCAGAATGGAATAAGCATATATTATCCTTTATTTTTTCTCCTCCTGACCAAGCAGCTATTTCCTAACTTCATATTGGATCCCCTAGTCAACAAGATAAGTTAATTTGGATTCATGACAAGAAAGGAGTTTTCTCCATAAAAACATGTTATAGATATTTATTGAATTCTTCTGATCACTTTCAAGTTCCTCAGTCATCCTCCTCCTTTATCATGAGCTTTAAGGATTGGGATAGGTTGTGAAAACTAAAGTGGCTCCAAAGATCGGATTATTCATTTGGTGAGTCATTCATGGTATTCTCCCTTATTTACTGAATTTGTTCCAATATAAATCAACAAGTCATACAATGTGTCCAATTTGCAATGAATTCCCGGAGTGGGTAGAGCATGTGCTTTTCCAATGCCCTCAAGCTAAGATAGTGTGATTTCTTAGTAATATGTCTTATAGGCTTGATCCAAATGGTTTTCCTTCTTTGAAGGTCTGGTGGAATAACATCTCGCAATTCCACTCCTCATAATCCTTTGCTTTAGTGGAGATGATTTGTTAGAATATCTGGTTGGTAATAAATGAATGGGTATTCCAAAATAAGAAATGTTGTCCGTCGAATATAGTTGTTAGGTCTCAGTCTGCATGGAGAGAGTTTGTAGATAGTCTAACCATTCATGTTAACCAGGTGCCAACCTGCTCTCAATATTCCAGTTCCATGTTACAACCGTGTTTAGTTTGGACTCTGCCTTAGCATGTCTTCCTCGAGATTAATTATGACGCATCTTTTAAACAAGGTCAGTTCAAGTCTGATATTGGCTTTATCTTCAGGGACTATTGTGTTAGGCTTTTGAATGGGCATACTCATATCATATTTGTTGCATCTTAGCTTGAAGGGAGAAGCATTAGCGATTCTTAAGGCAATGCAATTCGCTGCTGAGGCCCAATAGAATCAGGTCATTTTTGAGTCTGCTTGTCGTTCGCCGGTGCAAATATCTCAAATGAAGCAGCAGCGAATTGGTGTGTAGATACTGTTGTTTTTAGGATCTTGTATGTTCTTGCAACGCTATTTCTCGTAGCCTTTAGTTTTTGTTTATAGATTAGCAAATTTGGCTGCGGATTGGTTGGCCGAACATATTTGCTTTGACACTGGGAATATTGCTTGGTTGTCTAATCCCTCTCAGGCTTTTCTTTTGCTTCTGTCGATAGTCAGCTTTATTGTTCCTTCTTGCCTTTAATTAATTCAATTTTTTTCAAAGAACATACCAAATACAATCGTTTATTAAAGTGATAATTTTAGTATAATTTTACTTTTTCGTATAATTGAAATAATCAATATGATAAATAATTTTAGTTTTAAATATTCAGAAAACATAAAAAATAATATTATTTAGAAAAATTGTTTTAATTTTGTGTTAAATTGAACATTATTTTAAAAGCACATTATTTATATCTTTCATCATATAATACATGATATTTAATTATTTGAAAAGTGTAGAAATTTCATGAATTGATGATAATATTAAACTAAATTTATAATAATAATATAAATAATTTATTTTAAGGTCTATTAAATATCTAAATCTATATAAAAAAAATTATATACTCATAGATAAATTTAGTTTCAATAATAATCTATTATTAGATCTATAAATAAAAATTCATGACTAATTAATCATTTGACTATATAAATTTTAAAATTATACAAAAACTTGAGACATCAAATAAAATATTAGATCAAATTCATAATGATAATAATGAATAAATATCATATATAACTTACATAAAACTACTTATAAGTTATATTATATACTAATTTATTTTATTAATATACCATTGATTTTTTTTTAAAAAAAAATGAGTATGAAAAAGGAAAGAGAATGAAATGATGTTGGGAAGTAGGAATGAGTAGTTGATATATATATCAAACACAGCAAAACAAAGGAATGAATCTCCGGTGATAATTGCACGGAAGCAAGGAATGGGATCCAATCCCATGCTCCATTCCTCCTCTTAGGAATGTGCTCCTGCTCCCTTTTCCCTTTTAACAAACCATGCCATTGATTATCAACAAAAAAAAAAAAAAAAAAGAAATATCCGAAAAGCAACTTATATTTGTCTAGTTCGTTTGACGTTGAGACGTCAGAAATTAAAAATTTAGACTCAAATCAAGCGTGTTTTTATAATTAACCATTTTGCTTAGGGGTAATGTTTTCTCATCGTACGGTGAGAGACGTTAGTTCAAACGCAGAATTGGGCTTAAAAACGAAAGTTGACTTAATTAATGTTCACAAACCAATTTACATTAATTAGAAGACATTTAAAATAGGGATTTAAATATCAATTTACTCCCTGAAATTGAGAGCTATGGCCAACTAACCCTTCAATTATCTTTTTCATCAATTTATCTTTAAAATTTAACAAATTTAATAAATTCACTTTAAAATGAGAAAATTACTATTTAAATCATAAAAAATTAAATTAAATCAATAAATTGGATTTGATTTGATTTAAGAAAATTAAAATTTTTGGTGCAGAATCAAAAAAATAATCTAATAAATCGAACCAAATTAACCAATTTAAAATTGAATTAGATTTAATTTATAAATTTTCAAATCAAAAATTTTTTCATCCAATTTAATAATGTTCACTTTTACTTATAACCTTTAATTTTAAAAGGTAATTTAACATCATAAAATGGTTTTTTAAAAATTATTTTCCTTCAAGTTATATTATTTTCATAATATAAAATTAGTTTATTTCCATTTTAAGTTAAATTAAATATATTAATAGATTATTTTTAACGAGAGTTGGTTTATAGATTAATACCATTTTATCAAATAAATAGTATCTGTTAATTAATTAATGATCTTTTATAATTTTTAGTTTAATTCATATATTATAGTCTTACTATATATTATTTTTAATAATTTATAAATATTTGTTAGATCCAGGATTTTGATGTGTGTGTTCTGAGTTTGTCAATTTACATTATTTGCAAATTAAAATGGTTTTTCTATGCATGGTACGGACGTACCAGTTTTTATACGGGTGTACCATTTGTGTTTGTTGTATGGTACAGCCATACAGTTGACTGTACCAAGTCAGATTGACTTTAATTTGTGTGGTACGGGCGTACCAAATTTGCTTGTTGTGTGATACGAGCATACAGCTGACCGTACCAAGTTGGCTTTGTTTCCTTGAGTTTGGTACGGGCATACCACTGGTTAGTACCGGCGTACCATTACTCTCAGGAAATTTGTGTATCAGTAGATTGAGTTTGGTACGGGCGTACCAAGATCGCGCTTAGTTTCCATATATGTGTTTTTGAATCGGTACGGGCGTACGGAAACCTGTACGACCGTACGCGATTTTCCAGATTTATTTTAAACACTATCTAACGGTTTTATTTTTAAAATACGCACTTTTTATTCAATTTCTAACTGTTATTTTTGTAGAACAAAGATTCATTTGAGCTTCAATCTTCAATTGCAAGTAAGTCTACTTGTTGTATTGTGATTATAACATTATAAACTCTCTTTGTATGGTATTCCCATAACTTAGTGTTAGGTTTTGTAATTGTGAGTTGGTGTGAAATTAATACTTAGGGCATTACTTGTAATTGAGAGTTTAATTGCTATGAGATTGATGTCATTGTAAAGGTTTGAGTGTGAGCCTGAAAATACTGGGGTTAGAATTCAATTGAGGAATCATTTGTTGTAATTGATTGACTGAGTTTAGTGGAACCCTAAATGAAAGACTTAGGAAAAGTGGACGTAGGCAAAGAGTTATGTTGAATCATTATAAACGCGTGTTGTCAATTTCGCAAAGATTTCAATATTAATAAATGAAAAATTAAAAAGATTAAAAACTATAATTACAAATTACAAAAAAGAGTTTGTAAATTATTTTTTAATTTAAAGAAAAAATAAATGAAAAATATAAACTTTATAATATAAAATTTTTAGTTTAACTTTTTGCAAAGCAAAATTAAATAATTTAATAAGACATTCATGAAAGAGAATAGTGGTTGTAAATTGCATGCTTTTCCATTCATTTTCATTGTATATTTATACATTTAGCTGTAACAAATTTGCTGATGTGTACATGACTTTAGAACATTCATTTGGACGTTACTGTTTTGATAATAAAACCAAACGATACTGTATGGTAAAAACCCTTCTGTTACACGTATTATCTTCTCTTTGACGTTTCCTTTTCCCCATGTGTTTTATCTTCTCTAGGCTTCTAATTAATCAGAACACTTCCATCATATCTTCTCCTCTCTTCTGCTTCTGTCCTCTCAGCCTGTTCATTTTCTGAATCTGTAAACTTTATTTTTGATCCATTCTCATCATGTATTCCTTTATCCCCTCTACAAGACGAGATCAGCAATTGAAATACCAGATTAAGCTTGACCAATAGAGTTTGGAACTGTCTTGCCCCTAGTGACTTTGTGAACATATCGATGATTTGAGCAGTAGAACTAACATGAACAGTGTGGATTAAGCCTTCCTTTATACAGTCACGCACCATATGGCAATCAATCTCGTCATGCTTCATTCGTTCATGAAAGACAGGATTTTTGGCGATATGAACTACGGCCTGGTTATCATAATGTAAAGGAATAGGCAAATTTGGAGAGATCTATAGGTCTTTGAGCAGATAAGTAATCTATTTTAACTCTCCTACTGTTTCACCATGCTTTGGTATTCGACTTCAGCCGAGGATCAATTGACTATTGTTTGTTTCTTGGCCTTCCAGGAGATGAGTGCTCCACTGATGAATATGCAGTAGCCTGTAACTGACCTTCGTGTGAGCCTACAGGATGCCTAATCTGTGTCACAGTAGGCAATCATCTTGGTTGAGTACCCTCTTAGAAAGAACAGGCCATGATCAAGCTGGCCTTTTAAGTAACAGATGACATGATGTACAGCCCCATAAGATGACCTCGGTGAGGAACTTGCATGTATTGACTGAGTTATTGTCACGCCCAGCCCATACCTGGAGTAACATGCTCTCGTAGCATACACAACGACCTCCCGCATGGAAAACTGCTGTACACTACAAGGGATACCTGTATATGTATAAAAGGACATCGTATGGGGACAACAGATAGTATGGCGGTGAAATCATTAAACAGAACCAAACATAACCCTGGATACAACATACATTCAATTGAATATACATGTCTAAAATCAAAGTATATTTATTAATATACCAAGGTTCTGGTTACAAATACCATACAAGTCACCACCCAACTAGACAACCACTACTGCCTTTCTGATATATACACAAGCTACACTACAAGACTATAAAAAGAAAGTATGTTCGGCTGTCCCGGACCACCTCGAGATTGGGATTGCTGCTGAATCCGCTACTCTGCTGACACTAGTAGTCACTGCTCTGGGCCTTCTACAATAGACTCGGAACCTGCGTTCATCCATTGATAAACACTAAATCAAAGACTCAGTGGTACTAGTTCTCATACACACGTAAAACAGAAACAAGCATGTCAAACAACAG
>CANYBF010698255.1:0-22328 GCA_948192965.1 Dalechampia spathulata
GTCATAGAGTATGTAAATCAATTACTTGTGATCTAGTGTTTATCAATAACAGAAGTAGCCTTATTCATCCATGTCCCATTATTCTTCTATGTGCCAATGCTATGTGTGCCTTGCTGTGATTGTGGGATGAATGTTATGCTACGTGTGATGTTTGTCTATGATGTGCCTAGATGTGCTTGTCCTAAAATTATGACAATCATGTATAAAGGAGCTAACCTCATTTTGTGCCTGCAGGTATAATTAATCGGCTGGCTTGTTGAAGGTAGTGTCCAAATACGAGCACCGCACGGGTCCTTAAGCATTGTCTCATATTTGATCGGTGATAATGGGAACCTAAATAGTTTAAGTGCACTTCTTATTGAAATTATTAAGCTGCTTATACCAGCTTGACGATGCATATGTATAATGGATTTTATTAGGACCTTAGAACTAATGATATGCGTATGCTTATGTAATGAACTAAGGTGTAAGCTAATTATATACGTGGCTATGAAATTGTATTTGAGTTATTGTTAAAGAGTTACAAATGAATTAAATAGCTCGTGATAATAAATTAAGTGTAACCTAGTTCTTAGTATGATTTAGGATAAAAAAACATTATTAATGGGCAACTTATTATTTAAATTTCAAGTAGAATTATTCACTTAGTGAGCATAGAAGCTCCATGCTAAGTTAACATCATAGTCATCAAATATATAGAAGTTACCTATATCGAATGTACATATATATATATATATACATACACACATACATACATACATACATATATACATACATACATACATACATACATACATACATACATACATACATACATACATACATACATACATACATACATACATACATACATACATACATACATATATATATATATATATATATATGCAAACTAATTCAAAGGATAAGATCAATCCTTACTTTTAACGTGCCTATGAATTATTATAATACATATACAAATTAAAATCCCATGAATCTTAAAGAGGAAACATTAAAGATGATTATAAATATATATGGTTAAGAAGATAAATATATGCTTGCATTAGGATATGAAAAGAAATAATTTTGTTTATGAATGACATTCATTTAGGTGACGATAAGGAGAAAACCACAACATCTGCATCGACAAAAGGATAGCATCGAGTTAAATAGGTTTGTACCTAGTATTTATCAACTTCACAAATATAAGTACACATTATTTAGAAAAAGGGAAAGTAACAAATTAAGTTATTTTATGTTTAATTTTTCTAAGTAATATTATTATAAAGTATGTAAATTAACAATTACGACTGTCGGGTGAGATATGTTTTAAATTACTACATAATTGAATACAAGCAATTTCTAGTTGTTTTGATGTTAATTATTAAATAAAATAGGAATGGTAAAATAGTAAGAATGAATGTGAGTTATGATAGCACAAATAAAATTTATGTGAAATCATTAGAAGGAAGGAATTAATAAGTAATTAGATACTTTGATCGATAATACATGCGATTATAAATAAGTTAATATAGCTTATATATGTGGTGGTATAGAGTTGTTCATGCAATAAGATACAAGAAGGAATAAGGAAAAGGAATAAGGAAGGATATTATAGCGTGTCAGAGTTATTTCTAATATTTATTCTCGATGAGGCTATTTAGAGTTATTTCTGAGATTTATTCTCCATGAGGCTATTTACAGTTACTCTCAAAATTTAGTCTTAATAAGGTTATTTACAATTATTTCTAAGATTTATTCTTGATAAGGCTATTTATAGTTATTCCCAAAATTTATTCTTGATGAGGCTATTTACAACTATTCTCAAGATTTATTCTCGATGAGGCTATTTACAGTTATTTTTAAGATTTATCCCCAATGAAACTATTTATATCTATTTTAATAATTTATTCTTGATCGGAATATTATACTTATTCCTGAGGTTCTTCCTCTGTAAGAGGACTTTTATTTATTATTTTGAAATTTTATTTCAATAAAATTGTACTATTATACAATAATATGATGATAATAGGATGATGAAGTAATTAAGAGAAGAGAAATGCAAGACATATTTATGTTCATTGACATATAACATATCATTGCTATTCTACTAATGTCTAGACTAATAATATGGTTGGTCCATATAAGTGATATATGGTTTGAACAATTATACATAAAAAATTAAATTAATGGTATGTCACCATTGGTTGTATATTTTACTAGTTGCAATATTTATTTATGATATAATACCAAGATCATTCGTTATTCATTTTATTAATTAATTATAATAATTGTAAAAAGGAAATTAATTTTTGCTCATAGTATATTTATTATTAAATGAATAATTACAAATACATACTAGATATATTTCATGAAAAAAATTTACAGTAAAGTGATTAATGAATTTCTATTTATTTGATTTTATTAATTATTTTATGGGAGCATGTTCACCAGTTGGGTATGACATTAGAGATAATATTTTTTATCCATTTGTATATTGTTAATCACATTGATTTTGGTATTCGGCGTGATTGTTATTTTTAAATGGATAATTATATATTTGGTAAATAATTTGATTAAAGATCTTTGGATATATTATCTAAAGAATTTTGTTTTGGTTATTTTAAAATTTTAGAAAGATAATTCCTAATTTTATATATTTCCAAATATTTTTATTTCATATTTAATATAATTGATTTTTTAAAAATCAAATATTAAGTTACATATGTAAATGGAAACTTTTTAGATTGACTATGGAAATCAAATCTATCAGTTACATTCATGGAAGTTATCTAATGGATTTTATGAAAGATTTTCTAAAGACGATTTTTGGAAGATTATTTTATTTTTTGTTATAATTTTGTTAAGGAAATTTTGAGAATATGTATCTTATGGAGCTCAAATCAAATATTTTTCAAAATATAAAATTTTCTATTTTGATAAAATAATTTTTATATATCATTCCCGTACTCTAAAAATGCTAAGTTTTCAAAAATTAGTTTTTATAATAAAACTATCAGTCACATAAATTAGTTTATTTTAATGAAATTTTGAGAATATATATCTTATAGAGCTCAAGTCAAATATCTTTCAAAATATAAAATTTCATTTTTCAACAAAATAATTTTCAAATATCATTTCCACATTCTAAAAATACTAAGTTTTCAAAAATCAATTTTTGCAATAAAACTCTTTGTCACATAAATTAGTTTGTTGATTTAACGTAACAAAAAGATATTTTCATATTGATTTTGATTAACATGCATATTTATACTTTATATATTTTTGAAATATGACTATCATATTTTCAAGTATGAATACATGAGTTTTAAAGTTAAATAACATAATAAGAGATATTGGATAAAGGATTAAATTCATGTACATCTAAAGTATTTTGCTAAGAGCTTCATTTGCTTATCTATGCTCAATATTTTCAATAAATTTTGTAAAGGGTGTGAGAATTATTATTCTTAAACTATTCATTTATTGTGAAAGGTTTTCAAGTAAGCCTAATTGTAAAACTTGAAAATGTTATAAGTGAGCCCATGAAAATTTAAGATTGTCAAGTTAGCTTGCTAAAACTTGAAGAAGTTATAAGTTAACCTATTGAAAACTTGAAGAGATTGCAAGTTAGCATACTGAAAACTTTTCTTTATAAAGGTTTCAAGTTAACTTTAAAAATTTATTATAATGACTTGTTATAGTGGAGCCTCAAAACATTAGTTTTGAAAAAATGGATGTAGACATTTAGGCTGAACCATTATACATCATATATTCGCTACTTTCTTCTCTTTTCTTTTTAATTTTAGCCTACGAACTTTTAAATATCTTATCTTTGAAAGGCTTTTATAAAAATGATTTCTTTTAAATCAATTTGTTATTTTCTAAAGGAGTTTTTGCTAAAAATAATTAATTTATTTCTACAACTTTAATTTATTTTTGAATTGATTTATTTAACTTTAATATGCTTTAAAGATGAATAAAAATTTCTATGAGATTAGATCAATAATTATTCATTTAACATAAAATTATTATTATATTGATGGATAAACATAAAATTATAATTATTTTGAAGGATAAACATAAAATTATAATTATTTTAAAGGATAAGTTTAAATTTTTATGAAATTAGATTAATAATTATTAATTTAACATAAAATTATAATTAATTTAGAGGATAGGCATAAAATTATTATTATTTTGAATGATAAATTTAAATTTGTATGAAATTAAATTGATTATTATTATTATTTCAATTGCATTTTTAATTTTTTTTTTAAAAAAATGAGAAAATGATGTTGTGAGAAAAAAATATTTACTTTTGATACCCTCACTTTTATGATATTTAACCATATAGTTATTACTTTCTCATCTCATTTCTTATATGTTTCATGCATTTTCATAAACTTTCAAATTTAATCTAGTTTACTTAGTGTTTTAATATTTTCTTTGCATCTTGCATGTTTTATTTCATTAATCATAGGATTTTATATAAACATGATCTTGTCAATGCATTTCATGCATAATAATCCTTAATCATAGTCTTCTTTTATGTTTAAATGTTTTGGTTCATGTTTTATAGGCATATAAGACTTAATCTTACTTGTTTTTATGGTTTTTATGTAGCACGAGTCGTGTTATGGTCAATACGAGTTATGTTATAGCTAACACGAGTTGTGTTTAGCTCGAATTTATTACATCTTTTCTAAAATAGATCAAACGACTCATCTTAAGCTCACCATGCATGCATTATCCTTGCATTTCCCCCTCAACCATGCATTATCCATAATGTAAATTGAGAAAATAAATAAAAAGAGATTAATTTTTGTTAAACAAAGCTGTAAAACACCAACATTTTGAATAAAAACACATTTTCACTTGAAAATGTTTGTGACACTAATGAAAACCAAATTTTCAAAATGCTTAAAAAAGTCATATCATTATGCTTCTCCTTTTTGGATACATTAAAACAATTAACCCAATAATAATTCATTAAAGTATAAGAAACATTTAAATTTAAAAATATATATATGTATACATACAAACTAATCCATACATGAAAGAGTTTTTGAAAAATAAATGCTCAAAATCCAATTTCAATTAATTTAAGTAAACATAGTTATACAAACCAAAATCAACACCAAACATGTCAAACAATCAACATCAACCAATTTCAATAAACTTGAATAACCATATACATAATCAATATACAAAACATGGAAATAAATCTTCTTATAAAGCTCTCATTAAGAAGTTGTAGCACATCATTCCTCATTTTCATTTTACTAATGGAAAGAGGCTGTTTCCTTTATCATGTGCCTTGAACATCCACCCAATCACTCCTTGTAGATTTTAAGCATACCTATAAAATAACTTCATTTAACTTTTAGTATCCAAATATATTTTAGTTCATGAGGATTAGCTTCACATGAGCCATTACGAACATATTCCTCATTATTGTAGCTCCACATATCCTTAGAAAGATTTTGAAAATATATTCCTCATGTCATTCAAATACAAATTTCTTCTTATTAATTTTGAATTGGCATATCTTACAACACATTTACAATCATGCATAACATGCTCAAATTTTCTACATTAAAAATATGTACCATAAAATATTAAAAATATGCATAACATGCTTTTTAGAATTATGAACATGATGTTCTTGCATATGACAATACAAATGAACTCTAAAAGCATTTAGCTTAATGAGTGTTACATACTATGAATTTTATTTATAATAAACACATTTAAGGCCTTCTATAACTCTTATAAACGAATGTATGATTGGTTATAAGCCTATTTATCTTACCATTCTTCTTATGTCCCTTATGTATGTAAAATTGTAACTTAAAAAGTTTTTGATACAATAGGACTAGGTGGTCTAGAAAAAGTTTTTGATGCAATAGGACTAGGTGGTCTAGAAATTTTAGCCTTAATAAATATGATTTTGATAGGGGCAAATGATGATGTTGATGCATGATCAAAACCTAAACAATGTTTATCATGTGATGATTTTTGCATATTTAACATATTATCAATAATTTTCTTTCCTTTAAAAAAATTGTGTATTATGCTCATTTAAAATTTAACTTTTGTTTTGTAAATCATTTAAATTATTTTTCAAATCATCTATAGAAATAATTAAAGAATCATTTTTCTTCTTTAAAATCTCATTTTTATTCTTTAAAGAATCACTTTCATTTTTTAAAATCTTATTTTTATCATTTAAAGAATCATTTTATATTTTTAAAGATTGAAAATCATTTTTCAAAGTCTTCTTTTCCTCTCTATAAATCATGAGTTTTCTATGCATGACTCTAACAATGTTTAATAATTCATCATCAATATCAACATTATTATAACAAGAATTTAAGTGATTTTATGCTACCTCATTACTGTGATTATTATTGCTTGTAGAGGTTGAACATTCAAATTCTTCCTCTTCTTTCTTCATTTTCGTCATCTTTAATATGAGCAATAAAACATGATTGATTACTTAAAAAGTAATTTTGATGGCTTTCCTTTATAGTTTCTTCCATTTACTTGTCATCATTAGCCTAAAAAATATTCTTATTCTTAAGATATACAACTTTATCATCTTGGTGAGAAGGGTTAGTTTCATAAATAAATTTAAGATATAACCAAATATCTCTAACACTAGAAAAATTAGAAACATTTTCATAATCAAAATCATTTAAGGATTTTCTCAAAATATTCCTAACTTTAATATTCAAAGAGAATATATACTTATCAAGCTCATGTCATTCACTTTTAAGTTTAATAAGCCAAAGTTTAACTTCAACAACCTTCTAAAGATCAACACCATCATTATCAAGATATTCTTCCATTTCTTTTCTCTATGAATGATAGTTACTTCCATCAAAGAATGGGAGTTTGATGTAAGATTGACTCTCTAAGCAATATGTTGTTATTTAATCTTAAACATAAGAATATGAATTGTAAAAAATAGAGTTCAAGCTTTGATACCAATTGAAATCTTCAAGTAGTAACAATAAACCAACTAATTAAACAAGAAATAAAAAGAGTCAAAAGAAGAACATAAAAATTTATAATGGTCCAACCAACTAATGCGTACATTGACTTACTCAAGGAACCCATTTGAGTTATCATTAATCTTATATGAAGAGCATTGAAGATGCAGCAATAAGGGGATCATTCATGGGAAGGACTCTTTATCAATCTAAAGCATTGATAGAAGAGATGGTAACGAACTCATGTTCATATAATATGAAAGTGATAACCTTATTGAATGTTAAATCGATGAACAATATGAGCTCCAACCAAAGTACCTAGCCTATCTTATTGTGAAGCTTATGAGGTAGCACATTTTAGAGAATGCCCTTATATGATTTAGTCAGTACATGAAGTTATGGAACAAGTTAATTTTATGGGATAATAAAATCAAAGACCATTGCAAAATAATCCCTTCTCTAACACTTACAATCTAGGCTAGAGGAATCACTCGAATTTCTATTGGAGGGATTAAAATTAGGGGAAATAGTCAAGTTAGTTGCAATCACCAGTCTTTAGCCTAGACCACATCAACATCAACCTTAGCAAATGTAGAAGTTCAATCTTGAGTTGATGATGGAAACTTTATTACAAAATTAGAAAGCTCAAGATGAAAATATCAAGTCCCTCTCTTTAGGTTAGAGCGACTGACTACATATAATAAAATGTTGAAGAATCAAAATACTTAATAAGCTAGCTCCTTTAAGGCACAAGGGAAACTGCTAGCTCAGCCGAAGCCAAACTCGAGAGAGAATTGTAATGCTCTACATATTTAGATGAAAGAGAGAGTTAGATCAAAGGAAGAGATTTTGATAACTTAGTTAATGTTGAGGTGAGAGTAGAAGAGCGGCCAGTGGTAGATATATCTAAGGAGAATGCGAAGCTAGGGGAGGAGTTGCAGCCATTGTTATCTAAGGAGAAAATAAGGAGTGATACTTGAAAAGCCAGCTTAAAACCATACATTCCACCTATACCTTTCCCACAAAGGCATGCCAAAGACAACCTCTAGTAGCAATTTACTAAGAGGATTTATAACTAAAGAGTTTAAAGCAATAATTATTTACTTATAAATATAAGAAATAAAAAATAAATGTTATCTTTAAGCTCAAACGGTTATTGAAGTTATAATAAATGTAAATCTATCTGTTAAACATATTTTTTGGAAACTATTAAAAGCTCAGCCTACAAGTCATGCATGCTTGTACAAAAAGACGTATTAACATGTATATGAAATTTGTACAATCATATGAGCATTAGTACAATCGTACAACTTAATTTTACCCATTTTCTAGGTATGTCTAAGGACCTGTATAGAGGTATCACTTGGTGGTATGGGGTTGTTACCTCCTATGGCTTAAAAAACACATTTTAGCTCCCAATGTCCTAGCATGTCCGGATACCATAAGCCAAACTCAAAACTGTAATTAACAAATAAAATACATTATTACAAATAAAAATATTTTTTGTTAACATCAAAATCAAATTTAATGACCCTAAAGTTCATCAACTATTTTAGATAAAATGAAATAAAAATTAGTTTTATATATTAATTTTATAAATTAAAATATTACTATTTTATATAAAATTAGATAAAATATTTTTTATAAATTAAAACTATAATTATTCTATATCAAATTAAAATTAATTTTTAAAATTAAAACAAATTAGTTTTATAAATTAAAACTATTGCCACTTTATATAAAATTATATAAAAATTAAAACTATTACTATTTATTTTTTTTGTCTATTTTGCTTATACATGTAAATTAATTTTTTATAAATTAAAACTATTACTATTTTAATTAAAATTAATTTTTATAAATTAAACTATTACTATTTAATTTTTTATATTTATTTTATTTTATATAAAACTAGATAAAATATAATTTTTATAAATTAAAGCTATTACTATTTTTAATAAAATTATATTAAAATTTATTTTTACAAATAAAAATCATAATTATTTAATTTTTATATTTATTTTATTTTATTTTATATAAAATTAATTTATATAAATTAAAATTAAAATTATTTAGTTTTTTATATTTATTCTAGACAAGTAAAAATTAATATTTATATTTGATCTTGAATAAAGTTTTTTTAGATAAAAATTAATTTTTATATAAAATTATATTTAAAAAATGAATTTTAATAAATTTAGTAAGTATGGTATTTAAGTCTATAATTTAATGAAAGTTAAATGTTTGTTAAATTTTGGATTTAAATAATGGTATTTGAAAGTTTAGCAGTTTAATTGACTTTGGAATGAAACAGAATCGTTACCCACAAGTTTGGGGTTTGATTGGCCCTTGGGACATTTTCTATTTGGGAAACACCAAAATGAACCGGAAACAAAACATCGAGGGTCACAATCACAAGGGCATAACTGTAAATAGAGGAAAGAGGCTTGAAACTGATGCTGAAAAATAAATAAACTTGTGCGTGTTTTACGCGGGAACTAGAACATTCAAGGAGGATCTAGAGCAGCGCGATTGAACAAGAAAGAAATTTGATCCGACGGTTCACAACACAGAAAGCCCAAAAGCTTTTGCCAACTCTAGATTGTTCTTTTTTGCCGTTCAGCATATTTATACGAAGTCTCTTCCTCTCATATACCTTGCGTATCGAGAGTTTCCGATTCCACCATTATACCGCATTGATAGATACTTAGTTGACTTGGTTATTTTGGTTTGTCAGCGGGTGGGTGCTTGTTTGCTTCGCTAATTAAGAAACCGTAAGAAGAGGAGGAGGAGGATGTTCGGGAGAGGTCCGAAGAAGAGTGACAATACCAAATATTACGAAATACTGGGAGTTTCGAAGAATGCAACTCAGGATGATTTGAAAAAGGCTTACAAGAAAGCAGCTATCAAAAACCATCCTGATAAGGGTGGCGATCCTGAGAAGGTAATTTCATTTGTTTCGACAATTTAACTGCAATTCTTGTTTTATGCTGCTGTGATACCCGGGTTCTATCTAATTTATTTATATATTTGTTGTTAGTTTGTGAATTGATGATACATGAGTAAAATCTTGAGTTTGATGTAGAAGTTAATGAGAAGAATTATGAGATTTTTTCCTTTGGGGTAGTTGATGGTTCTTGAATTGTGATAGGAATGAAATGTCTAGAATTTAATCAGGCCTTTAACTTGTTGAAAAATGGATGTTGCAGTTTAAGGAGCTAGCCCAGGCGTATGAAGTCTTAAGTGATCCCGAGAAACGTGAGATCTACGATCAATATGGCGAGGATGCACTTAAGGAAGGAATGGTCGGTGGGGGTGGTGGTCATAACCCATTTGATATTTTTGAATCCTTCTTCGGCGCTAATCCTTTCGGAGGTAAGGATGTAAATGTTGCGTCTCTTCAATTTGAGTACGTACTCAACTGTGCTTGACCGTAAATTACAGGAGGCGGCAGTCGTGGAGGAAGGAGGAAGAGAAGAGGAGAAGATGTAGTGCATGCCCTCAAGGTCTCTCTGGAGGATCTCTATCTCGGTACTACTAAGAAGCTCTCCCTTTCTCGCAACCTGATATGCTCGAAGTGTAATGGGTGGGTAACGCGTGGATGCTTCCTTTTTGTTTATTCATTGTTGTTTCTTCTACTGTAATGCAACTGGGAGATGTTTTCTGCAGCAAAGGTTCAAAATCGGGAGCTTCGATGCAGTGTCCTGGTTGCCAAGGTTCTGGTATGAAGGTCTCGATTAGGCAGCTCGGCCCATCAATGATTCAGCAGATGCAACATACTTGCAACGAATGCAAGGGTACGGGCGAGTCCATCAGCGACAAGGATAGATGTACACAGTGCAAAGGAGATAAGGTTGTTCCGGAAAAGAAGGTGCTTGAAGTGTTTGTGGAAAAGGGCATGCATCATGGGCAGAAAATTACGTTCCCTGGTGAAGCTGATGAAGCAGTATGTTGCCAGCACTAGTTTCAAACTGCAACTTTCCCGCTTACACATTTTCAGTACCGTAAAATAAATGTTGTGGTGTTTTGCAGCCTGATATGATCACGGGCGATATAGTTTTTGTCCTTCAACAAAAGGATCATCCGAAATTCAAGAGGAAGGGAGATGATCTTATTGTGGAGCATAATCTGACTTTAACTGAGGCTCTTTGTGGCTTCCAGTTCATATTAACGCATTTGGATGGGAGGCAGCTTCTTATTAAATCTAACCCTGGCGAAGTAGTGAAGCCTGGTAAGTGAAATCAACGGATAGGACACATGAGATGTTTTGTTGAATGTTTGCCTAAATAATTGTTTATGTGCAGACTCATTTAAGGCAATCAATGATGAGGGTATGCCGATGTATCAAAGGCCATTCATGAAAGGGAAACTTTACATCCATTTCCATGTTGACTTTCCTGATTCGTTGAGTCTAGATCAGGTTAAAACTCTTGAATCGATCTTGCCTCCAAGACCATTAAGTCAACTGACAGACATGGAGCTTGATGAGTGCGAGGAGACTACACTGCATGATGTTAACATGGAAGAGGAGATGAGAAGGAAGAAGCAGCAAGCACAGCAAGAAGCTTGTGAGGAGGATCAAGATATGCATGGGAGCGAACAGAGGGTTCAGTGTGCCCAGCAGTGATCGTACCAAGGCCAATTCGGGAAAGAGCAACAGAAATATGCAGCAAGCTGCGATTTGAAAGGGAAACATAAAAAATGAGCTGGTATTGTGAATCATGTGATGCTAATAAGAAATGGCGCGTTACTTGCTATAAATCATGTATTGTAGCTACCGAGATATAGTAATCATAATCAACCTTTCATGATGCGTCTTTCTTTGATCTGTTTGTTTTGGTCCCTATCTGTCTGTGTTTGTTTATTTGATTTTTCCTCGGGAACTGTGGTCTAAGTGCATATTTTTCTTCCTGTTAAGTTCGTCTTTTCTGCACAAAGCTTATTTGGAAATCCATACAATTCTCAATTTTCACTCAACTCTCACATAAATGGATTTAAAATGCATATAATTCTCGGTTTTCCTTTATCAACTCACATAAATGGCATTAAAATTTTTACATGGACTTCATGCAAGGTGGTTTTTGCCATCTCAAAGCCTGGATGATGGATGATATTTTTGCAATCTGCTGCATTAGAGTGATGGATGATATTTTTGCATGTAAATTAATCTAAAAATGCTAAAAACTTTTGCAAAAATTGGATCGAGCATGTTTCCTTGTTCCTCTAATGTTGGATTCAGATCCTAGAAGTAAAATTAAATACAAATTAGCCAATGTAGGTTGAATTGTGAAACATAATAAATATATATATATATATATATATATTTCATTTATTTTCCAATCAAAAATTATAAAATCAAACTAAAAGGAGAATTTTCTCTCTTTTTTGGACTTAAACCAATTATTGTTGCCTTCCACTTGCACATTAGATATGGACCAATATACATGTTTTGTTTGTTGCTTCCTAATACAAAAATGTTATAAGAGGGAACTTGTATTTTTGGACAGAGGTATCAAAGTAATCAAATGAAACATACTTCAGCAAAATGTGAGATATGAACTTTGGGCCACTTATCAAAGTAACTTGACAACCATTCGTATTATATTACTTGGACGAAGAAGAATTCACAATTACATTAAGGGTAACTTAGAATCTTGATGATTTCTCAAATGACTACCATTGCATTTGTGCACAACTGAAAAGGAATTTTTACAATTTCATATATGGATAAGCTCAAATGAGTTTAGTTCATAGTCCTTGAGGAGTCACGTAATGTTAAATAAACTAAAAGAAGGGGCAACCACCTATCCAATTTATAACCAAAAACATCTTGCTAGCATTAAATTCAGCATGATAATTTGGGACAAAAGAAATAAATAATATTTTTTTAAAAATTATTTTCTAAAATAATGCAAGATGAAATATTTTCCAAAATAATATTCTTTGTCTTATATGCATTTTCTTTTCCAAAATAAAACCATTTTCTTTTTATCAATTTATCCCTAGGAAAAAAAATTTTGACAACTAAGCCCATAATTCAAAATCTTTCACTTTTAATTTGATTTATTTTGTACAAACAAAGAATTAGGAATTTGATAGATTCTTAGGAATAGTAAATTCAATACTATTCGAATTAAAATTTATGAAAACAAGTTTTAATATATGGACAAATCGAAAGTACACACTTTAACAACCTAACTAAGTTAACTTCATTTGAATATATTCAAAATGAAGTAAACCAATTCCTAGAAAGGTTTCATTCTCAAGGAATACTGGGTGATTAACCAAAAGAAAGAAATGTGTTAGGTAGTGAAGTAGGAAAACTTGTGAATGAGAGACTCAATATAATTAATTACGAAAGGTCTATGAAAGCTCTTAAAGGACCATTAACTGAAAGAGACATCTTGAAATTAAGAAAAGAAAAAACAATTCCTTTCATTGCAGATCCTATAGCTAAAGTAGTCAACATAGATAATAGTAATTTGGCCCAAGACCTTAGGAAGTCATTAAGACTAGTATTATTGTTCATTAATAATAGTAGAATTGTTGGCACAAAGTAAAAAAAAAAAGCTTTTGTTCAATATATTGATAAAAAGAATTTAAAATCCAACACATAGATGATAGACCCTTCAATGGAATTCTATCTACAAAGAAAGCTATGTACATGCTTAACTATCCCCATAAAACCAAGGAAGAATTTATTCCTAAAGATAATCCTCTTAGGCCTATAATCAGCCCAACAGCTTACCTTAATCTTGATTGTGAAAAATATGCATTAGAAATAATTGATGAATGAATCATAATGATTAGATTCATAATGATTAAATTTATAATTAAGTCAGGTTTGTACACCCCTGCAAGCATCTATAATTTGTGTAGAGCCATAATGGTTAACAATCCATACACTTCTATTAAATATGAGATTGAAAAGGAAATAATAGCAGATGATGTGTTAGCTATAGTTATAGATGCCTTGAAATGAGAACTTTGTGATCTCTCCTTATCAACAGAGTTATTAGAAAAGGAACAATCATTAGTGGCTTTCATGAAACTACAAATCTGTGACATGTGTTATTTTGATAATTTTACTTGTGAATTTCAAAAGTATTATTACAATCTTGACTTGGCTTCTCCAAATTACATGTCAAAATTATTCTTTGTTAAACTACCTGAACTCTGGCTAGAGGTAGCAAAAATAGCTTTTGAACTTCTTATAAACGAAGACAAGGTCGTAAATGGTTTAGAAGAACAAATTCAAGAAGTTAGATATGCCATGAGAAAGGTATGCACTGAACTCTAAGTAAGGCAAGATGCAAAATGTCTTCTTTATTTAAATCAAAGTTGTTCTCAGGTTGAGTACATTCCTGGTAGATATGGTTGTTATTTAAGATCAAAATAAAGACCTAGAAATAATATTCTTCTAAGAAAAAATTTAAGGGCTACAAGAAAAGAAGGATATCAAAAAGAGATAAAGAGGTTAGAAAAAACTCTAATAAACCTTTTAAGTTTATCAAGAGTAGAACTAACCTTAAGGATGAAGAAAGGATAGAAGCCTTTAAGAAAAAATATGAAAGAGAACCTAAGTCTCTTAATGGAAAATCTTTGACCAACTATTCTTATTGCTAGATATATGGTGCTAAAAATCACAAGGCCGATACCTACCTATATAAAAATAAAAGGAAAGAAAATCTTCAAAGAATTTTCTTTGAGGATGAGAGTTTAGCTTATGAACCAATAGATAAGAAAGACTTGTATGATGTAAACTCTAAAATAGATTCAATCTATGAAGTAGTTTTTTAATATGAAATGAAAAATGATGGATATGATTTATGGATAACACATATATTCATGATGATCTTAAAAGAAGCTACTATAGATGAAGAGTTAATCCTATTGGATAATGCTCTAGTACATGATGAATCTTTTTAGTATGAGGATCCATCCAAAAGTTATTTGGAATGGAAACTACATAAGGTAAACATCAATGTTATTTATAGTAGGTCTAGATTTAACTTCAAATCTATTATAGATGTCTCATAAAGTAAGTCTATGGCTTATGTTTCTAGTATAGAGTTAGAAACACTGGATATCCCTTTTATTAATCATACTAAAATCAAAGAAATGACTAATAGGGTAAAAAGAGAGTATAAATTCATTCATGTAGGTCTAGTCCAAGTAAGATTTGTTCCTTTGTTTAACCTCTCAGCAGATAGTTCCATTATAATAGCTATCTTAGATAAGCAATGGAAATACTTTAAAGATCAGTTGATATCAAGGAGACAGGCTAATCTTATTAATAATCCTATATGGTTTTAAAGCCATCTGAACTATCTCATGGCTTTAAGTGATAAAACTTTGGATGACTTTTTAACTTTAAGAATAAATTCCAACAAGATAAATAAAATGAGTTTCCAAGCTAAATACTTAGCGTATCACGTTAGGATTATTTTTAAACTTATCAACTGTATTAATCTTAAAGTGAGGAACATTTCTAAGGTAACAGAATTGCTCAAGAGAGCTATAAATAGTTCAATAGAAAAGAGATCAATCCCATAGAACTTAGTTGACTAAAAATTATGTTCTCACTGAACTAACAGAATCTTTTAGATCAATAGGGTCTTTTCAAATCATATAAAAGGACAAGAATATTATCCTTAACTTATAAGAACTAATGAAAGGTTTAAGAATTTATGATCCTTAGCCTAAAAGGTCATTTTCAAGAAGTTCATTTTTGATATATGACTTTAGAAGTTTCTTTATAGATTAACTTCCTAAAAGGTCAATTGACCTATATAGGAAAGTAATGTTTGATATATCTTCAGTAGAAAGTTATAAAGAACCATTACTTAGAAGATCTAGACAACATCCAGAGGAAAAGGATGGTCAATTATTTGACAATATGAAAATTATAGGATATAAAAAAATTAGTATACCTATATTTGTAGAAGATGATGACAGTTAGGAAAACATTAGGGCAATGAAACAAGTATCTATGCTTCTTGAGGTTGTTAGAAAAATATAAAAGATTTCTCAACAACATTCTATTCTTTTTAAAGAAGTCTAAAAAATGGTATCCCTTATTCTATTGACATTCCAAAAAGTCTTTAGCCTATTTGCAAAAGATGATGACAGTTAGGAAAATATTAAAGCAATAAAACAAGTACCTATGATTCATAAGGTTATTAAGGAAATACTAAAGATTTCTCAATAATGTTTCATTCCTTTTAAGAAACTTTGGAAAATAGTATCCCCTATTCTAGTGGCATCCTAAAAAAGTATTTAACATTAAGGAAACAAATCTCAACACGTATATTAGGGTAACATTTAAATCCTCACGTTATTATGATTACTTAATGAATTGTGGTATTAATTGACAGAACATATGGTTGTTGACCGTGACTTTTCACCCTTGTGCAATCTCGGGTTTTTGTCGATTTGGCTCAGTATCGGTCCCCGAGGTCGACCCAGATTTACGAACATGCTGTTGGACCTTCTCTATGTGTTCTGGGAATATAGAACATTTTACATTTTGCTCGAACAAGGCAGAATGCATAAACAAAGCACACTGAGCACATAACATTATTTACTAGAAAAAGCCACTTGGTGGGACCTATATACGGGACCTATATGGTGGGACCCACATAAATAGGGCACATGACCACATCTTACAATATCAAATAATGATTATTTGACATGCAAAACTCATTGCATTTTGCCCGTACAAGGCAGAATGCACAAACAAAATGAATTTAGTGCATAACACTATGCAAGAAAAAAAGACATTTGGTCGGGAGCCTTCTCGGGACTAAATTGAATGAGCACCATATTACAAAATGTTTTAGCATATAAAATGATGCTTATTGGGCATGGGGTGCGTATCCCGATGTGGCCACAGTATGCCCCATGCGACGGGTCAAAATGCAATGTACGTAGCATATCACCCTATGTGTGCAAAACATAGGCTATGTGTGGCGTACATAGCCTAAAAGTTTTCAAATACGGGCCAAAAATTACAATTTTATCAAACCCTAATTTGGCTCTATAAATATAAAGCTTGGGTTCTAAAAAATTCAGTCCGAAATTAGCCAAAAACAGCCAAACTGTGCTAAAATCTCTCCAAAAATTAATTAAGCAATTAATTAAACAATCAATCTAGGTTCTTAGAGACCAAACAACACTAGTTAGGTCACTAATTACGTTTGGATTCAAGATCTACAAGGAAAAGCTACTATGGTAAGTTAAATACTCATTCTTCTACCATTTTCTTCTTATTTTTTCTTGGATCTATGAATTCTTGGGTTGATTTATGGATGTTTGGCTTCAATCTTCTTCTTTGATGATTATTAATGCCTATTGATAATCAAAAACACCTATTTTTACTCCAGATCTGCTTAGATCTAGCCCGAATTTCAAGTTTTTCTCAAAAAACTTCTGTTTTCCTTCTGTTTTTGGACCTCTGTGCGCCATATATACCACTATGTGTGCCACACATACCCTATGTGTGGCACACATAGGGCTATATGATGAATCTAGCTTCATCAGAGGCTTTTCCATGCCTCTGGTGTTTTGGATCTTTTATAAATTCTTCAAATCAACTTAATTTTAGCCTTAAAATTAATTTATTCAAGGTGGATGCAAATTCACAGAGTGAAAACTCATTTTCAGGCTCCGATCTACTTAGATCGGGATTGGATCTCGGGTTTTCACTGAAAAACTTCATTTTCTTTCTATTTTTCTTGTCATGTGTGCCACACATACACCCATGTGCGCCACACAAAGCCTATGTGTGGCGCACATAAGCCTCAAATTTCATAGAAAATGCCATTTTTCATCCGTTTTTGCTTCAGATCTGATTTTTCCAGTAACATTAGGGGCTTGTCCATGCTTTTAGTGTTCTGGATCTGTCAAAAATTATCTAGATCTAATTGATTTTAGCCTTAAAATTAATTATTCAAGTTAATTGCATAATTACTTGGTTGGATTGCAAAACAGAGGCCGATTTGATCTCAAAATAAGGTATTGTCTTTATTAAAGTTGCATATTTTGGTCTGTAGATCATTTTTATACTGATAAATTTGATTTTCTTGCAGATTGGCTTCTGATGTGCGCCACACATCATGGTATGTGCACAACACATTGCCTATGTGTTGTGCACATGTTCCTGGAAAAATTTTTGAAAATTGGATTTTTCAATCATTTTTCAACCTGATTTGATCTTTCCAATGGCATTTGATGCTTCATAGTAGCTCAAGTGTATTGGATCTATCATAAATTAATTACATTTAATTAATTTTGGCCTCAAAATTGATTTTCTACGATTAAATGCTTATTTATCTCGTTAAAAATGTGATTTTTGAAAGGATTGGATTCAAATTGGTTGAGTGGCTATCTCCAATGGTTCTAAGTGATGTTAACACTTTCGTTTGATTTTCCATGATCAAACAAAAATAATTTTGCTTAAAATTATTTTTATTTTTATCAATTTTCACGATTTGACTCGTGTAAATTTGCATGATTGTTGCCAAATAATTATTGGATTTTGACTCTTGGTTCATGCTTTCACATAGCATTGGACTAGTCAAATAAATCCTAAATTCATTTGCTATTAATGAATTTATTTTTGTTTATTTTGTATAATATCCATTCACGTATTTTTGGCTTGTGCAACCCGAAACAGAAAAATACTCGAAGAGGAGGGGGTGTTACTTAACACCCCAAAAATGTTGTATGCATGGACATTTATGTAATAGGATAAGATTATTCATTATTTTGTAATAATTAATCCCCTAAAATCCCGTGTGTATCCCCTATTTCTTCCCCTATTTCTTCAATCCCTTTCACCGGCCTCTATATTTTTATTTATGGATGGTTTATTATATTTGCCATAATATATATGTCATATCATGTCACATGCCACATCACACACCCCTATGTCATGCCATGCATATGCCATGCTACAACATACTTATCTTGTATGCTAATATAACTCAAATACGCCAACATATGCCGATACGCAACACAATACACGCAACTTGCCATGATATACATGCCATATCACATGCTATCATCATGTCATATGCCATTATGCCATGCCAAATCGTATCCCACGCTACATGCCATATCATATACCATGCCATATGTCATGCCGTATGCCATACAATATACGTATCACTATGTCATGTCATGCATATGTCATGCTATTATACATATATATTGCTATGTCACATCATGCATATAGTATGTCATTCCTTTCACATGTCATGCATATGCCATGTCATTCATCTTACATGTCATGCATATGTCATATTATTACAACATTATTATGTCATGTCATGCATATGATATGTTATCTTATTATATCATTCATGTCACATGTCATACATATGCCATGTCATCCAAATGTCATATAGCATTATATGCCATCTACGTACAACCTTGCAATGCTAAATCGCATGTCACGCGATGTGCTTACATATACGCTCTAATGCTTGCCTGCTTAGGACAATTAATTCCAACTATAATGGTAAAATCGATTTTGGAAACTCATAGAAATAGATCTCCACCACCTGAACCCAATCTCTGAAGGGTTTAACTAACACTTATGTTATGGGTCGGTTGGACCAATCTGGAACCATCCGGTGGTGACTCCTTTGTGACTCTTTCAAGTCCATATCATTCCTTGAGGTAGCCCCTTAGGAAGACTGCACTTTCTCTTCAAGTACGGTCCCCGGTCCGTGAGCATCACAAGCCTCGCTCTGGGCTCTGGCAGAAATCGACGCTCATAATGGTACTAAGAATGGCAAGAGAAGAGGTAAATATGGTTACCCATTATACAAGGTACTGGTAATAATAGGTAGTATCCAATGCACCATTGATAAAATTTTAGCTTTCCCTAAATTGGATGCACATATAATTCTATGAAATACTTTCTTAAAAGGATAACGAGAAAATTATCCCTTTATATAAGATGAAAATTTTGATTCTCTTATAGGTGTTAAGATCATAATTTTAGTAAAAACTAAGCTTAAACTTAAGTTTGGATTTTACTTTATTAAAATAGTGAAGTTGTGTAAATCTATTCCTTATGAACCAACTTTCAAAGTGAGAGCATAACTTGATGAGTCTTGGATAGATCATTTATTTAGATTAAAAAGTGATTCAAATGATACCAATTGGTATGACCAAAATATAAGGTATATTAGAAAGACTCATTTGTATGAAGCATGCAATTTAACAGGAGCCAAATGGGATAAGTTCCTAATTAAGCTTGTTGATAACTATAGTTATGATCCGTTGAATTTGTGGGTTCTAAATGATATCAAAGCCAAACTAGAACTAAAAAATCCTAACACTTAGTTTAAAGAAATAATAAAGGAATTTGATAAGCGGTTTCTTGAATTCCTAAAAAAAGGTATGATTAAGGAAAACACAAGCCCACACTCTAGTTCAGCCTTTATGGTCATAAACCATGTAGAGCAGGTACGATAAAAAGCACAAATGGTTATAGATTATTATTAGGTAAACAATACTACTAAAGATGATGGCTATAAGACTCTTACAGCAAGAGACATCATAAACATGTTAAAACTTAAACAACCTTCCCTTTTTTCTAAGTTTGACTTGAAAAGTGGTTATTGGTAGGTTAAGATGGAAGAAGACTCTATACCATTAACAACATTTTAAGCTCCTCAAGGAATGTATGAATGGTTGGTTATACCATTCGATCTTAAAAATGCCTTACCATTTTTTAACATAAAATGAACAATGCTTTTAAGACATTGAAAAAGTTTTTCATAGTTTATATAGATTATATGTTAGTTTTTAATAATAATCAAATTGAACACATGAGTCATTTGGAATAAGTGACTAATATCTTTTAAAGGGAAGGTATGATTCTATTTGATAGAAATATAAGATGGTTCAAAGAATGAGTAAAGTTCTTAAGGATAGAAATAGTTAAAGGAAAAGTATGGTTGCAAGACCATATATTAGAAAAGATAGCTATGTTTGTTGATAAATTGGAGGATAGAAAGAAAGTGCAAAGGTTTTATGGACTTGCTAACTATGCTCATCAATTTGTTAAAAATTGATCAAAAAACTTAGGAATATCAAAGAAAACTTGATATAAAAAACCTTGATATTGGGATGATGAAGACACTCAAGTTCTATGATTGGTAAAAGAGAGAATAAAAATTCATCTTATTTGAATTTACCTTTTGATGTAGATTAGTTAATCTTAGAGGCAGATGCTTTAAATAGTAATTGGGGTGTAGCCCTTAAAATTAAGGGTCATAAGCTTGAATCTATTTGTAAGTATTAGTCTGAAACTTCTAAGGAATTGAATTATCCAATTCATGAAAAAGAAGCTTTTATTATAAAAAAAATGGTATAAAGCTTTTTTTATATCTTTTTAACACTAAAAAAGTTCATTCTTAGAATGGATTCAACTTATGTAAAAAGATTTATGAATCTAAATTTCAAAAAGGCTAGATAAAT
Organism: Dalechampia spathulata; assembly: GCA_948192965.1. NCBI lineage: Eukaryota > Viridiplantae > Streptophyta > Magnoliopsida > Malpighiales > Euphorbiaceae > Dalechampia > Dalechampia spathulata. The sequence goes on from CANYBF010698255.1 coordinate 21,474, forward strand.
TAGACTCTTGAGATTACATGAATGGTTTAATTATTACAAATTTGATATTAAATATATTTTATCTGATAAAAATGTTGTCACGCCTTTCTGAGGTGCTACATGCTCCCGTAGAATAATTAACAATCTCCAGTAAATGGAAACCACTAATTACTCTACAAGGGATACGTGAAATATATATTTTTTAAATCTAGCGGAAGTGTTTATCCCCAATTACATTCTTACATTTACTACTTTTAATGTTACTTAAAATTTCTTAATTGCTTTAATTAGAGCTTTGAACTCTTCCAAGCCCTTGCCTTCGAAGAGACCTTTGCTTAATTGGTGCTTTGGGAATCCATGCTTGTCGTCATCTGTTAACCTGCGTCCATCAAATGACAAACGCTGAGTATATCACTCAGTGGTTTTTAAACAGAATATACTAAATACAATGAGTTGTTTTATATAAAAGACAGATCGTTTAAACTATAGCATTATTTCAATAGCACTAGCATATAACCATTTAGAATTTTACTTCTAGATATTACCCTTATGTATACCAATATTTATTGGATTCTGTATTGTATTTGGATAATTCTTCACTTAATGTCATTATTATGTCTAATTTATTTCCATATGTATACGTATCATCTATTTATCCTTGGATTTATAATTCTTTTTGAATTATTTCTAAATACTGTAATCATATATCATATATATTAATCAAATATAGTTACATAACACGTCTATAACATATTCATAACCAATATCAATAATTTCATAACATTTCAGGATTTTATAAAATCCTGTAACTATTCTAAATGCCCCTTTTTTTAAATATATTTCTTTAAATTAATAAATCATTATATAATTAATCAT
>CANYBF010698356.1:0-11365 GCA_948192965.1 Dalechampia spathulata
AAAAATTTCAAGTGGCATGTTTGGTATATTATGGAACGATGGGTTATTTTGAGATTGTTTTCCCTTGTAGTGAAATTTTGGAACTCGAGAGTGGAGTTTCAGGGTTTCATTACGGGACATGTCGCTACATGAGGTGTGACAAAACTTTATATAGAAGAACTTATTTTTCACAAAATATATTGTAAATATCTTTATATTTGATATTTTTTACTTATTTCTTTATCATAAAAAGTATAAATTTCATATTATTTGTATATCTTTTGCATCTCACTTGTATTTTTATTTTCTTTTTTTATTTCTTGTTTTTATTTGTCACATATTTTGTTAATTTTCATTTGTATCCCTTTTTAATCCTATTATATACATATTATTTTATTTTTTTTATAAATTTGTATATTTTTTGTATCACGATTGTATTCATATATTAAACTTTATATAGAAGAACTTATTTTTCACAAAATATATTGTAAACATCTTTATATTTGATATTTTTTACTTATTTCTTTATCATAAAAAGTATAAATTTCATATTATTTGTATACACTTGTATCTTTATTTTCTTTTTTTTAATTTCTTGTTTTTATTTGTCACATATTTTGTTAATTTTCACTTGTGTTTTTTCTTGTTCTTATTTTTCAGATGTATGTTCTTCATTTTCAATTGAATTTCCTTTTTTCCTTCTTCTCAAAATGCTTGTGAAGTTTTAGATTTTAAATTTTTATTTTTCTTCTTGTTCTTTTTAGATCTTTTAAAATTTCATATTTTGAATTATACTTTCTTCTCCTTCTTCTTTTTAACCCCTTATTTTTCATTTTCCAGTACTTTTATTAAAAAAATAAGTTATAAATGGTGCATTTGAAAAAAGTGTTCCATAAGCTATGTCCATAAAAATCCTTTTCTTAAATTGGATTAGGAGATAAGCAGTTTTATTTGTTAAATTGTCTAAGCTTTATGGGCTGGGTTCCTCTTCCTCCTATGTCTATCATTATGGTTTCTTTATATTTTACAACATTCTCTTATGATAATAACTCCTTAATCAATCCATAAAGTCTTGATTTTGGCATTATAGATAATAAAAGATCTCTAATGTTAACTATCAAGGTGTGTGGTGTTAGGGATGGAGGTTTTTATGCTCATGAGTAGAATATATATTTCATATTTATATTTTACTTATGTATTAAGGGGTGTGATGGGTGGAATATTGTGATGTCTACTCCTATTACTTGTAAGTATGGCCATAATGTTCTTTAAAGGGGAATGACTAGTCAGCCTTAGATGATGTTTTAGTACTAACCATCATGGCAAGCACTCGCTAGCCTTATCTTTTATGTAGGATACTCTCTCTACCTATACATAGATCATGATGATCAAATCTATCTATCGATTCTATTAATCAATAAGAGAAGTAGTTAAATTTTATCCAATCATCATATCTTATTGTGATCTTATTATGCTTTTCTCATGTGTGATGTTTAAATTATACAAAGAGCTCTTTATGCTCTCCAAACTGAGATTATGATACTATTGATGCTTATATGTTGAGCTTTCCTTGATCATGAATAAATATTATTTATGAGGTTTAAGAGTTGGCCTGTATAAGAATCGCATGGATCTATTAGAGAAGCCTTAAGCTAGACCTATGATACTTGGTATTAAAGATCCTTAAACTATGTAGGGATAAGGCTATACAGTTAAGTGACTTTGATATGATATAGGTATGAGATTGTACAATTGAGAATAACTTGAGTGATTTCAAGATTATGTAGGTATGAGATTATGCAATCAAGAATAGCTCAAAAGTTTTGATAGGTAATATGCATATTAGTAATGTATGTGCTTTTTTAAATGCTACTTCAATAAGAACTCCATAGTTAAAGATGCTTGACTTATTGTAATTATAGAATTAATAGCCTCCTAGGAAGTTTCCTTGTGAAACCTGTAAGTGAGTATAAAGCATGTTGGAAAGGGCTCATCATGTATTATGGAGGTAATCATCAAATTGGATCATTACTAATATGTGTGGTATAAATAGATGGTTTATATGAGAATGTGCAACAAGCATGCATTTAGATGCTTTGAAAATGAATTAACAAATTTCATATTATGTTAAGTAAAACAAATGCAAAAATTGAGGCACTTGAGAATGAGACAATACTCTTAAGCAAGTGTGCATTGAGGTTCTTAGGAATTAAATTAAATTATAAAATTATGAGTAAGCATGCATTGAGGTGCTTGGGGATTTATTAAATAAATCGAGGCTATGATAGTTTGAGTAAATATACTAATAATATATGTTTATCAAATGTTGAATTGCTCAAAGTTATGAAAGCTTGAGTTAAGTTGTTTGTGGCATGTGTAAATTACTTTACAATGGTAGAGTAATGGTATACAAAATTCTCTCTCTATGGGTTAATCAGTAAAGCTTGAGGTTGCTTATAAATAGGCAATTGCTAAAGTGAAATTGGTATTGTGTTGTACAAACCTATACGACATGGATGAAGCTATCAAGACCTTGTATAAGGATGTGGAATCCATTTTTGATTGTTTATGCAAGAAATTCTAGTAAGGAAGAGGTAAATAACATTTTGAATGTATAAACAAATGTTGAATGGGGAGATAAGTGAAGTCACTTGTTCATTTGGAGACTTAAAATAGACTGTATGGTTTATGAAATCTAGAGAAATGAATGGAATTACCTTATGTTAGGAAGTAGTTTATGATGATAGGAGCAAACAGATGCTATAAACTTTATGCTAGGAGGGGTTTTGAGGCTAAATGGATACTCAATAGTGCTTGAAGTCATAAGTTAAGCAAAGTTGAAAGGAGATACGTAGCTCACGAGAGAGAATTATTAAGGATGATGCATTATCTTTGGGTTTCACATTATTGTTTACTATACACCAAATTTATGGTGAACATAGACAACACTACGATGAACCAATTCCTTGCTCAGTCTAAGCTTACCTTGAAGCAAGCTAAATGGTAGTAACATTTGGCCATATTCAATTTCCAACTAGAATACAAGCTAAAGTAGGCAATCCGAGTGGTTGATGCATCAAGTAGGAAAAGCGGAGTTAACAGTTATAAAATAACTTGTCCACTTTTTCTTTAGTCAAGTGAAGACCTCTCTATAAGATTTGATTTAAAAGAATTCAATTACTAATCCTTAAGCGATGACCTTTATAAATTTGGTGAAGCAAGTGAAGATAAGACTGTTCTAAACAAAAGAGGAATTGTTAAGGACAAGGTAGATCGTCTATACATGCCAAGTCAATTATGGAAGTGTGTCACTTGATTTCATCACTAGTTTACCTTAAGTGGAGGAGTTTGATTCAATCTTGGTGGTGGTGGAATATTAGAGAGTTTCTAAGAGCATTGTTAACGATAATTGAAGAACCGATGAAGAGATTTTATAAAATGTTAGAGGCACACTTGAGACACTTTATAAACTCCAATCATATAGAGTGAGCATTTTTAGTATCACCCGATTCTCAATGGAACATAAGATTTTACATGAAGTGATGTGCAAAAGCGAAACGCTAAGAGGTTGAAAGCATTGAAGATGATCACTATCTAGAAACAAGATGATGTGTTATTCTAGTACCAACAACAATCTACATTTTCTTATGGAAGATAAGTCATTCCTTATACATATAATATTTAAATTTAACATGTTATAAGAAAGTAAAAATAATTGCAGTCTTGTAGGTGAAGAGATGGATATTGTCACAAGTAGATAAGAAATATATTTTAACTTCTGATAGAAGTGTATATTATTGTCACAAGTAGATAAGAAATGTATTCTAGCTTCTATGAAAGTGTATATTATTGTTGTCAACTTTACAAGTGAAGTAAAATGTGTTATTGTAAAGAGACTAGAAACTTTTACCAATTATAGATGAAGTATATGTAGTTATTCGCAAGTCAATAAAATATCAAAGTGAAGAGTGCATATTTTAGATGTTTCATGTTATCTTGGAGTGTTTATATCACATGTACTATGAGGAATATGTTTGTAAGCAATGCACTAGATTAGTTGGTATAAAAGAATAAGCCACAAATATAGTACTAAAGGAGATGTCAAAGGAATAAGCTATAATAACTTATGGAGTTAATGATAAGTACAAGTAATCAAAAAAAGGGATGGAGTCATATAAAAGTTAAAGTTGCCACAATAGAGAAAGTGAAATTCAATGTTCCATGTTCATTTGTTGAGTTTATGTTATCTCAATAATAAGATTGATGTTCATTGATGGCACCTTAAATCTAATATTACAAAAGCATAGGCAATAATCTCAATAATGAAGAACTTATCAACACAATTGATGATAATTCATGGAGTTGAAGATAATGAGTACTTAACCAAACCTCTAGACAATTAAGATTGAGATTAAGAGTTCTTAAATATATAGTTGATAAGATCATGGATCGCTTAAATGAGGGAGAGTGTCAAGGGTGGAAGTTTTTGTACTTAGGGATGGAATAAATATTTTACATTTATATTTTATTTGTATATTTTAAGGGGTGTGATATGTGGAACATTATAACATTGTGGGCGAGGCTTTCATCGCTATCCAAAGTACTAGTAATAAACAAAAGGGATGGAGTCGCATAAAAGTTAAAGTTGTAATAATGGAGAAAGTGAAATTCAATGTTCCATGTTTGTTTGTTGAGTTTATGTTCTCCTGATAACAAGATTTATGTTCATTGACAACATACTAAATTAAATATTACAAAGGCACAAGCAACAATCGCAACAATGAAGAACTTATCAACATGATTGATGATAATTCATGAAGTTGAAGATAATGAGTACTTAACCAAACCTCCAAATAATTAAGATTAAGATTAAGAGTTTTTAAAGATATAGTTGATGGGATCATGGATTGCTTGAATGGGGGAGAGTATCAGGCATGAAAGTTTTTGTACTTAGGGGTAAAATAAATATTTCATATTTATATTTTATTATATTTTAAAGGGTGTGATAGGTGGAACATTATGATATCTACTACTATAACTTATAAGTATGTTCCTAATGCTTTTAAGGGGGAGTGACTAGTCAACCTTGGGTAATGTTTAGGTATTAGCCATCATGGCAAGCATGATGATCAAATTTATGTATAGATTTTATTAATCAATAAGAAAAGTAATCATATTTTATTCAATCATCATGTCTCGTTAATATTACTATCTTTCTCATTTGTGATGCTTAGGTTATACAAAGAGCTCCTTGTACTCTCCTGAATCGAGATTATGATACTATTGATGTCATATGTTGAGCTTGCCTCGACCATGAACAAATTATTCATGAGATTTGAGGACTAGCTTCTGTAGGAAGTGTTCTGCATGAGCACTACACGGGTCTAGGGATTTATTAGAGAGGTCTCGAGCTAGACCCATGACATATGAAACCAAGGGAACATCAATCCATTAATTTTAATGCAAAACTTGGAGGCCACCAATATCATCATGTAAAAGCACAATCAGAAAGTCATTATCAATGTGCTTGCTTGTGCCTTAAGGTTGGGGGCTTGTTGGATAGAATGATAAAGAACAAGAAGTCATATAATCATGACAAAGAAAACAGTACCTCTTCAAATGGATTAAAGTCGTTATTGTAGACAATCTTTCTCCTATAACCATGCGTGAAGAATTCCCTTTTCAACTTAATATCTTGCTCATACAATCTATGAATCCCATTCTTATCTCATTATTGCATCAATAAGTCCTTTAACACAAGCTTCAATGCATCAAAAGCTTTTCTTTCCATTGTTGGGTTATAGTCTATTGCATCCAAGTTCATTAATTATTTTATTAAATATGGTAAAATTTAATAGATACAAACAATAAAGACAAATTGAAATGGTTTATCTTTTATTTATAAGATATGGCTACTTGGTGTTTGGCTTTTCTAATGTAAAATATTTGTATCTTTGATTGTATGATTTTAAAACATGACAAAAGATAAGGCAAATATGCAAGTCAGTTGACGTTGCTGTAAGAACAGGAAAGAGTTGAAAGGACAAACTGATTACGCACTTTATTTGACTAGCAAAAATGAGTTAATTATTAAAGCCATTATCAAACTATTAAGCCAAAATAGTTATTTTAGCAATATTTATATGATCCAACATCAAGTTACTTATATTTATTTATGAAAAGATATCAATATTATTATAAACCATATTAATATGTTACAATTATAAATATATAGGTAAATCGATAACTATATCTATTTATCATAAATTCTTGATATAAATAAATATATGTACTTGAATTGTTGACTATTGATCAAAGTGTTACTGTCATTGACTATTACTGAATTTCATTGATTAATTATCAAATGTCAGAATCTAACCAATAATCATCATATTCCAACAACAACCAATTGAGCATTCTACACCGCATCATTAATTGCTTTGCCTGACGTAACAAAGATACCACATCATTGTTCAACCATTAATAATACATCCTAATTTTTATTACATAGATTAAAATTTTTTCTTGTATTAATAAATATGAGATATCATATTAAATTTGTTTGTTATTTTTCATTAAAATGAATAATTATGATTTAATTGCATGATAATTATCTATCAAGTTTAAGATCGAATCTTAATTATTCATCTTAAAATGAATGGTCAAATGTTTTCTAATATGATTTCTTTGTATTTTTAAAATATGAAAGAATTACAATTCAATCATCATCTTCATCGTTATGAGATTTTTACTAATCATTACAATCATAACATTTAACTTACATTTATTGCAATCATAGTCAAGAATTATAAATTTGATGTTTATACTCTTTATATTTTTCTATTGTAGTTTAGGATTTTTTTATTTAATTAAGTATTTAAACCATCAATTTTATTCAATTGAGTTTTTGAACTACAAATTTTAATATCATATTTTAGTAGTCAAAATGATAATTTGATTGAAATTTACTTAAATAAACTATGCATTACATATGTGCATGGGAAGACCTAAAAAAATGAAGAAAAACACATTTAGGGTTTTTAGATATCATCCCATATGGCATCCTAAGTTGCAAAAACTTATTTTCGGGTTTATAACTATTTGAATGACATCCTAACACTAAGGATGGCCTTCTAGGAGCTCTATATGACTTTTTCAACCCCAAAGCAGCTTATAAATATAAGGTTTTAGTGCTAGGTTAAAAGAGTGCCTTCGTACATTATTTCTATAATTTTCTTTGTTTTTCCTAACTTTCTTTTCTCTTGTTCTTAGTCTTTTACTTTCATTATTTATTTTCAAAGATTTGAATTGTGCATTTGTTTGTTAAGCAAGAGTGGATCGACCCAATCATTAATCAAGTTTTTCTTTCTTCTCTTTATCTCAAAAATTATGAATTTCATTTTTCATTTTTCTTTGTTTGCTTTGTTTATCATATCTAGCTAAATTCCCTTGAGAGATATGGACGTTAAAGTTAACATGATCCATGAATTAATTTAACTTGATTTTGAATTTTTATTTTATTAATTACACGACTATTACATGTTATTAATGCTTATAATCTAATTTTTCATTCTTTTATATGATTTTCTAATATTCAAGTAAATCTATAAAATTATAAATAATTGTGATAAATATTTAGGATTTTGAATTATTTTTGAAGTTTTATGTTTAATTTTATTTATTTATTGATTCAATTTGATTGGGTAATAAAAAGAAAGTTTGAATCCAATTAATAATATTAATAGATAGGTTTAATTAGCTTCTAAGAGTAAAATCACTTTAATAATCTTGTAATCATAATAATAATCAAAATAGTTTAATTAGGTGAAATTAATTCCATGAATCAGTCAATAAATACATCCTTATTCCTTGTTTTTAAATTATTGTTGATTCTTAAGTTATTTGCTTTTGCTTTTGCTTTTGTCTTTTAATTATACAAGTTTTAATATATTGGTTTTCCTAAATATTTAATGAAAAGTAAATTTTAGTACTAGTCAGTCTTATAATTGTGTTTTTTTGAATATTTTAGTTACATTTATTGTAAGATTACAGTTAATATGACAAAAACTTATTTAAATCAATATTTAAATAATAAAAGATGTGAGTGACATACTAAATTGAATAAATTAGAAGTTTATATGATTAATTGAATAAAAAATTTGATTTGACATCAAAATAAAAAAAAATTGTAAAAATTTATATATCAAATTTGTTACTATTCTTGTTTATAATAATAGTCTGTTATCTTATAAAATAGATTAAAAATATCTAAAATCTTTTATTCCAACTCATGGGTCAGTAAATAAATTATATTTTTATTTACTACTCCTTCATATAAAAGAGAAAATGGAATAATAATAAAAAATACCAAAGTACCATTCTGTTCAATGAAAAAATTGTATATTTATTTAAACCTAACTTTTATTTAAAAGAAATATACTCATATAAATACTAATTTTATCTAAAAATTTTTATTCAAACATAAATACTAATTTTTATTTAAAATAAATATAAACTAACAAAATAAGAATTATATTTTCATATAAATATAAATACCAGCATTTACTTTAAAATATTTAAATATATATTATATAAATTTGATTTGAATTATAATTAAATTAAAATAATATTATTGATCGATTCAAAAATATACTTTAAAAATAAAATGTGATTAATAATAGGTCGAATATATTTGTTATATATATTTCAATTATATCTTTATCATGAAAAAATAATTAATTAAATAATTGTAATGGTGTGAAAATAACTTATATTCTATTTTCTATTAAATTTATGAATGATATACAATTATGTATTTAAATTAAAATATAATTTATACTTTATGTATTTTATTCAATACTATACAGTACTATATTTATTTAATAACTTTTTAATTTTATATTAAAATATAATTAATCAATTGATGATAGTATAAATATAAAAATATCACAAATATAATATAAAATAAAATATAATTAAATTATCTTAATTAAAATGAAATATAGTAAAATTAAGATACGGTAAAAACATATTATTGTATGTGAAATTATTATAACATAGTTAATTAAAATATCAATTTTTTTAGTTATTATCAATTTCAATTCAAATAATAATAAAACTTTTATAGTTACTAATAATATATTATCTTTTTATTGAAATAAAAATTGCTAAAAACATTGCAATATAAAATTTTTATTTGATATGAAAATAGATTATGATTAATAACGAGTTAAATAATCAATATTGATATTATTACTTATAATATAATATTGTGAAACATAATATAAAAATTATTTAAAGAAATATATAATTAAATTAAATTAATTATATTGTAAAGATGAATTAAATTAATGTGAAGAGGGATAATCAAAAAGAGAAGTTTAATCTTTTGTATAATAATAAAATTTTATTTTGACTAAAATATTGTGATAATAAAATTTTAAATAATATATATAATAATATAAGTTTATTAAGATAAAATTTATATTATAAAAAATATGTATGATGATGGAATTCTATCATAATTTAGATTATATATTACAATAAAATTTTAAATAATATTTATGATTTATAAACCATAAATCACCCAAATTTTTAGAAAAATACTAATTTTAATATTAAAGGTAAATTAATATATATTTTTAATTATAGTGTTTTGTAATTCTATCTTATATTTAAAATTTGATATATTAATTTTTTAATTTTTTAAAATTTATTCAACTTCAAAATGACATATTTTATCAAATGTTATATATTTGTATGACAATTAATAGCTTATATGGTAAAATATAATATAATATGGACAAAGTTGTATATATTTAATATATAATTAAAAATTTAAAATAAAATTTATAACATTTTAAAAAAATTTTAAATATATTTTTAATGAAATTGTAAATTTTTTATTTTGTTTAAGTATATAGTTTCATGAAATATTCTTTGTAAATAAAATAACAAATTATATAATTTATAAATCATAATAATTTATTCTTGTAACTAATAATTTTGCTCCTATAAGTTCTTTTAATTTTTTAAAAAATTAATAAGTGAAATGAAAAAATATTTGTAAACATATTTCTATCATTTTTTACATTTTAAAATATAGCAGTCTAATTTTATAAATAAAATAAAAATATTATTTACAATAAAATGATATTTTCTTTTATTAATTTTCTTTTAATTTATAAATTGAAATGAAATAAATTGTTGAATTAAGTTATTATCTTATTCTGTAACCTAATTTTATACATAAATTTTAATTGAATTTATAAAATTAATTTGAACTCATTACAAGATTTAAAATTAATAATTAAAATTTTAAAGTAATAATTTTTTTATTACAATTTATAAAATTAGGATAAATAAATAAATAATAATTTAATTTAATTTAATTTATATTTAATTTTAATTTTAATTTGATTATTATCCAAAAATATAATTTGATTTTTTTAGATATATGAGTAATGAAAATTATGTTATTAATAATTTAAATAGTATAAAGAAATGCAAATTTTTAGTATAAAAATAATAAATTTATATACTAGATGATATTTGCCTCTAATTTTTTATACAAATACTTATGAAATAAAAGAAATATAATAATATGTTATATTTTATCACAAAAACTATTAAATGTCGATGTAAATATATTATATTTTATCATATAAACTATTATATTATATTTTATCATTTAATATTCATGTAAATATTTCATATATAATAAAATATATTATTTTAAAGTTGGATAAATTTTAAATGAGTTCAAACATTAATATAGGAAACTAAAATAACATAGAATTGAAATATAATTAATATATATATACCCTATGAAGGATTGTAATAGTGTTGACCGTTGATCATGATCAAATTCCATAATAGTGCTACGGCAGGAGAGTTTTCTCGTTGCTGGATTTTCACAGCTTAAATTGCAGAAGGGTTGAAGTTCCATCAAGGCCTTTTGCTTGGAAGCGTTCGATGAATTTCTTCACTGTAGTTTCTCTGTACTTGGGAGGGTTCTCTTCTGATAACAACTCCTTAATAGGTCCATAAAATCTCGATTTTAGCAGTCGAAATGTCCTAAAGCTGCACGCCACCTACACTCTTGGACCTTTGCGGTTTGCCAGAACTCTATGCTCATCACTTTTAAACTTGTCATTCGATATAAGCTAGTAAAAAAAATAACGAAAAATCCAAGTTTAGCTATGAGAAAAAAATACTCATCGATGCATAAAAAATTTAGCTAAGAAGACTTGCCTGCAGAAGATCTCCAATGTTAACCACTAGAGCACCTGGTATGGGAGGAACGTCAATCCATTGATTCTGATGAAGAACTTGGAGGCCACCAATATGGTCTTGGAGAAGCACGGTGATGAAACCGCTATCTGAA
>CANYBF010698558.1:0-23990 GCA_948192965.1 Dalechampia spathulata
TGAAATATCATCAATTGCAGTCAACAAATGCCAACATACGCATACACAGACATGTGCACATACACATATTCATACGTACCAATGCCCTAGACACATACAAATACAAGCAAACTTCTAGGGTCCTAGACGCGGGCGTAACAGTTTGTGAGATTGATTTTTGTAAATGTTAGAGTGTGAGCCTGAAAAATACTAGGGTTTATGATTCATTTGTAGAATCCTTATTGTAATTGATTGCAATTTAGTGGAATCTTAAATCGAGACTTAGGAGAAATGGATGTAAGCAAGAGTTAGTGCTAAACCACTATAAATCGAACACATATTGCCTATTCCGCGAGGATTTTCATATTTGGTTTGAAATGAAATTTGTGTGTATCTAAAAATATTTTATGTAAAATTTACTATTTAATTAAAATAAAATTATCTAAATATAATTTTTTTTCACATTATTAATACAATTATTTATATTTTTGAAGCAAGGGTATTACAATATTTTTATCAATTCCCTTTATTACACTATTAAATAATTTATTTCATATTATATATTATTTTAAAGATTAATGCAAAAATTAAGAATATTATGTAAAATTTAATAATTTTTTAAAAATACACTTATTTAAATTTTTCTTCGAAGATTAAAATATCGAATATAAATACGAAATATATTTAAAAGAGTTTTACATAAGAACGAAGGAATATTTAAAATATTAATAATTATATTAATAATTAATGATATATTAAAATTAAGAAAAAGTAAAATTATAAATTATTTTTTAAAATTACATAAAATGATAAAAATGATAAATATTATGAATCAAATATATCTAATTAATTAAATTCAATATAAATTATATATTCGCTATTATATTTGCTACTATTAATTATATTGATAATCAATAATTCTTAATATTACATCATTAATAATTTATTATCTTTTATTAAAAACATTAAATTTTAACTATCAAGAAAATTAAATAAATAATATTAATATGCAATATTAAAATTATAAAATAAAATTATCTCAAAGTAAATTCAATTTTAAAGTGTACTAAAAATAGTGAAATATTTTCCTGTAAAAATTTAATATATATAATCACATACACAAAGTTTTGAGATAAAAAAAAAACAAAAGAACATATAAACAAAAAATTAGAATAACATTCTCATATTATCTCATAAAATAAATTAGGAAAAAATTAAAGATTAATTATTTTTTGATGTATTTTACTGAAAAATGTTTAATACATATTGATATTTAAAATAATATTCATTTATTTGTAGAAAATATCACTATAAATGGAGATAGATGAATTCTAGGAATTAATTTTTTGATTCATATTTAAAAATGATATATTTAATAAATATATTATTTGATATACTGTATTTGTAAAAATATTTTAAAAATTATAATACTTGTTACTACTAGAATAAATTTATTTATATATTTGAGAAGTAATTTACAAATATCATAAAATAGAAAATAATATGATAAAATAAAAATATTGAGAGAAAAAAATAAAAATGAGTTACGACGATGAAAATAAATCCTTTTTAGATGAATTCGATATCCTCAAATAAGATTTACAAGAAAATAATTGATTATTTTATCATTAAGTTATGAAACGAGAATTTTATTTAAATAAAAGTAAAATTATTAAATTGTTATATATGAAATGTTTATATTTTACATATTTAATAAAAAAAATTTACTTATTTATTATTCTTATTTTACATTTGAAGATAAAAAAATTTAATTTTTAATCGCAAAAAATTGCATTAAACTTTAACAACATAATTATTATTTACTAATTTTTTAATTTTAAGATGTATTATAATAAAGATAATGATATTAATTTATCTATTGAATTTATCATGATTAACAAATTATAAAGTAAAAGAGAATTTGAATATATTTATAAAATTTTATTATTTATTTGTAAAAATATAAAATAATCTATAAAATATTGAAGTTTTATTTTCAGGTATAAAGTCCTTCAATTTGATATTTAATAAAATTAAAGATTAAATGTTAAAAAATTAAGTAAATTCCCATGGGCTCCGTCAGGATTTCGAGTATTGCTCGTATTCATCTCGTTCTTGCTGGCGTACTCGCTTGCTTCAGGTGGGTTCTCCTCGGAAAAACCCGTCGAGTTTTTTCAACTCGGCTTGTGAGATATTGCGTCTGGTCTTCGCCTTTTCCATTGGGGGAATGTGGGCACGGTTAACAATGGACTTTTGTTACGATTTTCCAAGCCACCGAGATAAATTAACTACTTGTCAAGCTCTGGTATTTTACTGAATTAACTACAAGTCACCCTGCCATATTTTAATGACCACGTTTTTGAGATTTCCCAGGTTCATCAGAATGTTTTATTCTAGTCCTGAAAATGTGCCGGGAACAAGTCGACAGGCATTACATACATTGGGACCGACCTAAGCGACAGAGATATAGAAGGGAATCTCTCAACAGTTTAGACAAAAACAAGCCAAAAGGATTCCCCCTGATATCGTTACTATATTCTTGGCTTTATGTTGACATGCAACGGATGAAGCTTGCGAGTTGTTAGTCCAACAGTATCAACATTTTCTTCCTCTCCATCTTTCAGCCGCCACTCGAATTCTTGCACCAATCTGCCAATTGATGCACTTGCAATCAGTGATGCCTGAAGAGCACCTGCACAGGCCCTCTTTCCAGCTCCAAATGCCATTGTCTTATGCAAGTCCGCCGGATCATATCTTCCATTGAGAAATCTCTCAGGATTCCATTCCTCAGGATTCTGCCATCGCTTCTTGTCCATGTTGCACCCATAAATGTTAATAGCAATCTGCAGAGTTGATCCATAACTCAAATTTGGCAATTAATATTGGTAACATGAGGAGAAAAGGCAAGGATAAGTCCACAAATTAACCTCAGTTCCTGCTGGAATGTAGTATCCCCCTAATTCTGTATCTTCATGTACGTATCGCAAGGGTATAACTGGAGCCGGACTGTACTTTCTAACAGTTTCATGGAAAACAGCATTCAAGTATGGCAATTTACATAAATGTTCCTCTTTGATCCGTTCGCGCCCACATACTTCTTGGATTTGACGATAGAGCTTTTCCTGTCGTACATGACGGGAATAAATTTAAAGATTTATAAGCAAGTTTCCAGGAAATAGAAGGGTAGATTAACAGCTGAAGCAACCTGGTATTTTGGATTCTTCGCAAGTTCATAGATGGCCCATTCTGTGGTAACCATAGTTGTATCTGATGTCTCAATAATCGTCTCCCAAATCAACATGCTGATTTGTTGATCTTTGAGTGTGCCTTCCGATAGTAGGAAGTCGAGATAGCAATTGACTTCCTGTTAACAAGCTGAACCAGATTACAAGAACAAAATGGTTTTTGAAAGAAATTTTGCTACTGGAGTTGAAGGAATAGAAAGACTACCTCCCCAAGAGCAATTCGTTTCTTCTGCTGCTTGATCAGGGCATCCATTACTGCTTGCCTGCGAGAATGCATTTGCTGTATTTTCATTTCCCAGCTCTTGTTAGGAATCCATCTGAAATATGGGAAGAAATCTCTCCAGTCTACTTCGATTGCTCCCTCCATTGGATCAAGCACCAGAACTTGAAAAAGCTCCTCTCTTGAGAGAGTGGTTTCTAGTTCATCAACATATACTGATTGCACATCCTTCCCCAATGCCTGCAAACTTGTCAATTTAAGCTAACAGATAATACAAGTAACACAAATCCTCTCCAGGAAATTGAAAAACTCACCTCTTTCAGAGATATTCCGAAAAGTTCAGACTCAAAGATCTCCCTGAAATTCACAGCTTGTTCAGGATTGGTCTTTACATGAACCTGAAACAGGCTCGAAATATTCTCAACCAGGGTGTCCCTATGGCACCGGTGTCGTCTCTACAAGCCAGATTCAATGGGAAAAACAAGCAAATCACCTGATTACGGCAATAAACATAACAGAAAGATGGAAAAACATAAGAGGAAAGTCAAAAGCGAGGAAAGCTAACCTGAGCATTTGCTCCCAATACATTTGTAAGTATATATCGTTTCACCATCTTGTGAAACTCATCATAATCACTCGTTGCAACCATACATTTATCCTGTGTGAGAACAGCCAGGGCCTTGGAGAGCTTCCTTGTTGAAATGGACGAGTATCTAGTGACCATGGCCTGAAATAATCAGGAAGAAAAGTCTGTTGTTTTCGCCCAACGGTGAAGCTAACATTTGACAGCAAGAGAGAAAAAGACAGCACAAGCTTACACAAGAGCCAGCAGAATTGGACTCATACGAGCATAAAAATGCACAAATAATCATTTAAATTCTAAAGTTTATAACCAGTCATTTTCACCCAAAAAAAAAAAAAGGAACAATAAAGATCGAGACTTCAAAATTTGAAGTTGATCGCTACTGGATCAATATATAGAGGGGCACCTCTTTAGCAACATCAGCAGAATTGATGACAACAATCGTAGAAGCACCGGTTCTAATTGAATAAATCGGTCCATAATCATCAGCCCATTTCAGGAAAGTCTTGTGGGGTTTCTTCTCTTTGAGTTGCAGTAAATTTCCGATCACTGGCCACCCTGGTACCTCTGCAAAAACAAGTCCACCATCTCAAAAAGAAACAACCACATACAGACACAAAAACCCAGTTGTTGATTCCTTCAAGAAAACCAGTGAAAAATGCAGAACCAAAGAAGCATTTAAAAAGGAAAAGATAACAAAACCTGGAACAGGAGGAAGTCGGGCGCGCGTTTGCCCTTGATTATAGATGAGTTTCTTCATAACAAACATGGACAAGAATAAACCACCTACGGCAGCAGGGGCTGCTGCATAAGATACTGCTTGAAGGCCAGGAAGGATCGTAGCGTTGACAGCATCCATTTGCGAATTTGCTTTGGCCCGATAACCACAGGAGAATTGAAAACGAAAGATGGAACAACAGTCGTTAGAGATCAGTCGGGTATCTAGTTTAGGTGGTCACTGTATATAGTGGCACGAATTTAGTAAAGAAGCAGAGATGCACTAACCCGAGTCACATAAACATGGATTCTACCATATCACCTCGTATCGGAAATGGCAGTGGCAGTATGGTTGGCAATATCCTTCAATGTCATTTCATATATACACACACACACACGCTAGGATTAAAGAAAATTTAATATATATTATTATATTATAATATAAGATAAGATGTATTTTTATGTTTATTTTTATTAATATATAATAAATATATAAAAAAATCATAAAAATAATATAAATGAAATCTTCCTCTAAACTCTAAATTAATGAGTATAAAGAATATTAAAATTTCATATAAGTTATATTCCTTCAATTTAAACGTTAAAATAAAAAACTTGATATTTATTTGATATTATTTTTTAATTTTTAAAAATAATTTTTAGAATTAATTAAAATTAATTTTTTAATGTTTTATAAATTTGAGAAAAAGTTAATTGTATATAGTCATATTGTGCATAAAGCAATAGAATTTTAAATCAATCAATTAAGTGAAGTAATCATATTTTATATGTTATTATTAGGAAACAATGCCATCTGACGGTTAGAGAATGTACTAGGAAACAAATTGAAGATAATAAATATTATTTTGTCGTATTTTACTAAAAAATGCTAAATGTATTTTGGAAATTTCAATTAATAAAAAATAGAAAATATCATTGGAATTAAAAGATAATAATTCATATCAATGTAAAAAATAAATCAGAATAAAAAATAAAATGGTATTTATTAAAAGACCTTCCTTTAAATTCTAAACTAATGAATGTGAAAAATCATTAAAATTTGCTTATATGATTATAATTTTGATTGTATATATTTATTAATAATGATAAGAAAATATTTTTTTCCATTTCTAATTATTATTTAATAAATATAAAATTATTTTTTATCATCATAAATAAAAATTTGACATCTCTGGGTTTACTTTTTATGAGCATCAAAATCATAAATCTTCATCTAAAAGATTATTAGATATCGTAATTTATCTTTTTTATAATCCCGTCGGGTGAGGATATAATACTTACATATTTAGATATCGTAATTTATCTTTTTTATAATCCCATCGGATGAGTATATGATACTTGTGTGTTTAGATATCGTAATTTATCTTTTTTATAATTCCGTCGGATGAGAATATAATACTTGCATGTTTAGATATTGTAATTTATCTTTTTTATATTCCCGTCGGGTGGGGATATGATAATTGCGTGAGGGAAATCAGTGACAGAAATGGGATCGTCGTGTTATGATGGGAGGGTGAGGCGTGGAATATACCGAGGCAGGTATGGTGGGTGATGCTGAGGTGGCAGTGTGAATGTGATGGGCATTATTGCGCTGTTGGTAGCCTATTAGGCACCTGTGCTTTCTGCTTCCTTTCGGATGCTGGTTGTTTCTCTCCTCCCTTTCTTCCCATTCAATATTTTATTAAAAGGATATGCATCACTATATACCAGGTGTTTATCTACAATTAATTAATATTAATTAATTAAATGAATAATGTTGTTATTAATATAATATTTAATGAAAAAAATTCATAATAAAATATATGCTAGTTGAGGGAATAATGAAACTGACATTAAGAAAAGTTTATAAATATGTTAATTAAATAAATAATGAAAGTAATCTTTTCAAAAACATTTGAACCTGACAATTAGCAATGAATTAACGATCAATTAAATTATTTTGAATAAAATTATTTTAACATTACTAGATTAAATAATTTTTATTTTAATTTTTCAAATATACACTATCTATTTACTTCATTTCAAACATGTTTTTTTTTATTTGAAGATATTTTCTTATTTATAAATTTAATTATCTATGAATAAGAACTTAGAAATTAGAAGATATAATAATGCTAGAATATCTTGATTTTTTAATATAATTCGTAACCCATACAAATTCATAAAAAAAATCACACAAACAATAAAATTTTATATATACTTATATAGTTTAATTTTCGATTAAATACTGCACATTATATTATATCAGAATTAAACATAAATTTAGATGATATAATATTATATTTAAAATAATAATAAAGCAAAGCAAAGCTAAGTTTTAGAGGAATAAGTTTGAATGGATCTTCCCATCCGTCGCAGAGGATGTCAGAAAAAGAAGGAAATCAAGAAGGGTGATATCTTTTCCAATTTTGAGTAGGTATTTAATTTAACAAAGGATACGGATGTACTAATTAAATATCTTTTGGGGCAAAATTTATAAATATTGATAAGATAGGTAACAGGAATATAATTAGCTTATAAGGCATTGGCAGGGCCACCAAAAATAAAGACAAAGCACCACGTGGCACTGCGGAAATCTGAGGGATGTAAATTCACTGTATCTGCGCAATGGAACGGTACTTACTTATAACCCATTTTCATCAGATTTTATTGGGAATTTTGGGCAAAATGTTAAAAATCAAATATTTTTCCAAAATATTGTATTTTTTGAATTTATAAAATTTAATATAGGTTTATTTTAGGTTATAAAAATATTTATTTTAGATTTAATACAAATTTATTATTAAAAAACCACTAATTTATTATTTTTATAATTATTTCTGATTTTTTCAAAAATATTATATAGATAATTAACATATCATATCAAATAAAATAAATTACAAGCATTTATAGTTTGAATTTTTATAGTTTTAATTAAAATCTTTAATTTTTATAAATAACAGTCAAATTTTGAATCAATTAATTTATATTAAATACTGGATTGACTAAGAGGGTGGAATGGAACAAAGAACATAGTAGAATATGGAGACTTACATCAAGATGATTGATTGGTTTAACTCTTTAATCAGTGCAAGAAAAATGCTTTGATTTTTTAAAAAAGAAAACATTGTCTCAATTTGGTTTATTGGTCTTTCACTCAATCAAAAAATATTAATTTAAATCAATATAATGAATATTTATTTTATTAATTTATTAATTTATTAATGGTTCTTGGAGCAATATCCTTATCAAGACCCTATGACTTTTGAAATAAATACAATAAATAACTAATATTCATTCTAATTTTAAATGTGAATAATGTTTATTATTTAGATAAATTGTATGAACACGTCTATATATTATAATAATTTTATTATTATTATTATTTAGATGAATCGTCATACAAGTTATTTAGATAATTTGTATGACCACATCTATATATTATAATAATTTTATTATTATTATTTAGATGAATCGTCATACAAGTTATTTAGATAACTTCTATGACCACGTCTATATATGTGAATTATTAATTCATCATTAATTTTTTAAAAAAATCTAATTTTTAATTAATATTTAAAATTTTTTTAGATGATATGATCTATCATATAAGATTACAAATACAATAATAATATAGTTACATATATCAATTTTTATTAAATATTAAGTATTTATTGATTTTATATTTAGTATATATAATTATTATTAATTATTAATATTAATATGTAAATAATAATTAATAAATATTTAATATTTAATAAAAATTAATATATATTAATTTTTATTAACAAATCTATAATCCTATACTATTATACTATTGATTGATATAATCCAAGAATTCCAGGATAAGCAGACCTTGTTGGCACGAATAACTTTTAACTTTGCAAGAAAACCGCTCTCCTACCCTCATCGGCAAATGTTAATGATATTTGATATTCAGAGTTAGTCAAGAAGACACGGGTCGGGGTGTGAGGACCATGGACAGGGCATCACCTTTTGGTATGAAAGGAAGACAAGGGTCTCTCGAGCTGCATTAAGGTAGTGCCAGTAGACCTGGCCACGGGCCCGTTTCAGCCCAGAATGGGCCGAACTAGAACTGGACTGATTCAGCCCCGTATTCTATAACCTTCGGTTCAAAAATTTTAAACAAGTCTGGGCTTTTACATAAATACTAAAAAATTTTCCAAAAGTAAGAAAATAAGAAATTTTTTTATATAAAAAATAATTAAAAATATGAATTTTCTTAAAATTTTTAATATTATAATTTAATTACCATTAACCTCAAACATATTTTCATAATAAAAGAAATATGCATCATATACTAAAAAAAACATCAATTAAGATTTTAAAACATATTTGAGAGATATATTTTAAGTATCTAAAATTATAAATTATTTTAATATTAAATTTTAAAAATATACTTTTATCTTTTTTAAAAATATAAAAGTATATTATATTTTTAAGATTAATTATAATTAATCTTGAAAACATACTTTCACATTTTCAATTGCGATAAAAAATATAAAAACTAATTAATAAACATTATTTTACAATGATTATTATTTTAAGAAGATAAAAGTCATCAAGTAAGTTTTAGAAAAATAATCAATTATATAAATCAAAGTAATATTAAGTAAATTAAAAAAAAATCAACATGTAATTAAATTTAAAATAGTAAGCTAAAGAATAAAATTTGATATTTTATTAAAAAAGATAAAAATTTTAATTTTTTTCTATAGATTCATTGATTGTATTTCATCTATTTCATTTTTAGAGATGAAAAATATTTGATTTATAATATTTATCACTTTAATAAATATATAAAATTTTTTAAAATTATTTTTGATTTCATCCTTTGTTAATTTTACAATTTTCAAACTTTTTAAAATTATGATTTCATTTTATATAAAAAATTTAAAATAAATTTGAAGAAAATTTAAATAAATAAATAAGAATATTTTTAAAAAATTATTAAAATTTAAATGATATTTTTAATTATTAGGTTAATATTTAAATGATATTCTCCTTTCACCACCGTATACCATCAACCCATGCTCGAGAATCACGGCTAAACTCTTGAAACTAGTCCGTGACCATGCCATCATCGTAC
This sequence comes from Dalechampia spathulata, assembly GCA_948192965.1. NCBI lineage: Eukaryota > Viridiplantae > Streptophyta > Magnoliopsida > Malpighiales > Euphorbiaceae > Dalechampia > Dalechampia spathulata. Next base: position 9,855 of record CANYBF010698558.1, read on the forward strand.
AATAATTCATAGACATATTCGTTTATTGAGTTGATCGATGCTTAATCTACGGCCTGATGCTTGTGGACCATCAAGAAAGCAACGAAAAAACGAGTTTTAACTCATCAAATTCACTTGTCTTTTTTCTGGGTGGCCGTTAAAAATGGAAATATATAATATAGTTCAAATATATTACAATTCTATTTTTAATCTAATGTAATTTGTATTCATTTTAATTATCAAGAAAGTTTATTTAAATAAATGAAAATAAAAAAAATTAATAATTTTTATCAAGATTATAAATTTATTAATAATATAATAATATATCTTAATTTTTATTAGATATTATTTAAATATTAATAATTAATAAACATTTAATTTTTAATAGAAATTAATATGTATTACATAATTTCTGGAGAATTAAAGTAGAAAATTTGATGTTTTCTTCCTGGACTACTTTCCAAGGGTGAACGTAATTGATTCTCTGGCCATCACGCCAGCCTGCCTAAAGAAGCGTGTTAGTTTCGATTATTTATGTCAGTTAATTGATTTCAGAATAATGACAAATCTTATCAACTCCACCTTTCAGTTTCAGATAAGAAATAAATGGTAATCATTAAACAGTCGACCAACACAACACCTTCATCTTCCACCATTCATCCTGTGAAAGAAGAAGGATGCTTGCTGTTACTGAAACCTTGGTTCTTCTCTTGATTTTTATCATTCCATTCGTTTACATTTCGAGAATGGTCATGAAGAAGAAAACAGATCCACCGGAAGCTGGAGGTTCGTGGCCGATAATTGGCCACCTTCACCTCCTTGGAGGGCCGGAACCACCCCACATGGTATTAGGCAAAATGGCTGACAAGTATGGTCCAATCTTTACTATTAGGATGGGCATGCGTCGAACTCTTGTGGTGAACAACTGGGAAATGGCCAAGGAGTGTTTCACCACTAACGATTTAGCTTTTGCTAGTCGGCCAAATATTCTTGCCATGAACATTTTAGCCTATGATCGATCCATGTTTGGGTTCTGCCCATATGGCGATTTTTGGCGTCAGATGCGGAAGATAGCTACACTGGAGCTTCTATCTAACAACAGACTAGATACGTTCAGACATGTTAGAGAATCCGAGGTGGGGATAGCTTTAAAAGAGTTGTACAAGCTCTGGAAAGACGACAAAAGTAAGTGCAGTGATGAAGTTGTAGTGGACATGAAGAGATGGTTTAGCGATATAACCTTAAACGTGATGGTCAGGATTGTTCTTGGTAAATCTGTCCGATATGAGACTAGAAATGGAGGACCAGAGAGTGATGAAGGATGGAAACAAGCCTTGAGGGACTTCTTTTACCTGTCGGGGAGATTCGTGCCGGCTGATGCAGTGCCGTTTTTAAGATGGTTTGATATTGGGGGATATGAGAAGGCTATGAAGAAGACTGCAAGTACATTAGATGCCGTTGTCGAGGAGTGGCTAGAAGAGCATAAAGACCGGAAAGCATCTGGTAATGTCAACAAGGAAGAAGAGGATTTCATGCATCTAATGCTTGATATTAATGATGATGAAGCAGCAGCAAATCTAAACCGTGATTCTGATACGATCAACAAAGCTATTTGCATGGTAATAATTCATTTATTGCAATGGCTTTGATTATTGTATGAATTATTTATGAAAATACGAGATTTTTTGAAAATATTTGTATAAAGTATTTGTAAAAGTAATCTTTTAACCTTTTTTTTCAAAATTATTCTTTTAATTTTTTTTTTCTAAAAATATGGTAGCTACATTATTTATATTTTTTAATTTTTAATGTATTTAAAATATGTTCTCAAATTAAAAATTATTAAAATATTAAATATATATTATTTTAAATTAATATTTAAAAAATTATAATTTAGAATTTTAGTATCAAATATTTAAAATATATATATTAAATATTTAATATATATTAAAATAATATTATATTATATAAATTTTTCAAAAATCTATATTTTTAAAAATATTTTTTCAGATTTCATATTTTTATGAAAAAACTAACTTTTAATTTTTTAAAATTATTTCTGTATTGTCATAAAAAGCACTTATTATATTGCAGACTCTTATATTGGCTGGCTCAGACACAACGTCAATTACTTTGATGTGGGCTCTCTCATTATTAGTCAATAATCCTGAAGTTCTGAAGAAAGCCCAGCATGAGCTAGACACCCATGTAGGCAGGCAAAGACACGTAAGTGAATCTGATATTAACAACTTGGTTTACCTGAAAGCAGTAGTTAAGGAAACGCTGCGTTTATACCCTGCCGGACCACTTTCTGTCCCACACGAGTCTATGGAAGACTGCGACATAGGCGGTTACCGTATTCCTTCAGGCACAAGACTTCTCACCAATCTTTGGAAGATTCATCGTGATCCAAGAGTGTGGTCGGATCCATCAGAATTCCAACCTGAAAGATTCCTTACGAGTCGCAAAGATTTTGACGTAAGGGGACAAAACTTCGAGTTTATGCCATTTGGCAGTGGAAGAAGAATGTGCCCTGGCGTTTCGTTCGCGTTTCAGGTTGTACAATTGACATTGGCCGCTTTGCTTCATGGGTTTGATTTTGCAACACCAACAGGTGAGCCCGTTGATATGACCGAGAACCTTGGATTAACCAACCTTAGAACAAACCCACTGGAAGTTGTCATCAGTCCACGCCTTGAACCTTCTCTCTATGAACGTATTACCGAATAGTTCGATCCAGTCTTTTGTACGTAAATTATTCAATGTGATATATAATCCCAGAATAAAGATTTATTTGGAAATGCTATAATGTGCATCTTCTCATAAGCCTAACATAGAAATCTTATATTATGGGAGCTGTCTTTGACATTGGTTTTGATTAGCTTCAAATGCAAGACACCAACTTTCGGCCAAATGCTGTTTAAAAGACATGAGATGAAAGGAAAACAACTTTTGGCCGGTGGCATAAACCAGTGCCAAGTTCCAAGCAAGGGTAAGAGACTAACTCTGACCCTTCCTTGCTGTCGTAACAACTGAATCAAGGAAAGTATCTGGAAAGATAAGACAGATGCTTCAACGTATTTGATTCTAAGGATTAACTATAAGCTATATATTACAGTAATCACTCGTTCTATGCTGGGAATATATATGGTAATGAAAGAACACTATAAACCAGAAAATAAAATATCGAATATGTATGCAATATTTTATTCAGTATACAGGCAACGTTATCTGCAAATCTCAGTTCAAACCAAATACAAGGAAAACTCTCTTGGTAAAATCTACAATCCGACTGGTCGATTTGTATCAGGCACACAACATCACTAGAATATACAGGTTACTGCACATTCCTCTCAATTTTTTCCTCCGTTTGTTTCTTCTCTTCAAGGCAAGCCCGAAATCTTAATCATATCTGGCCCTGTCCTCCATTAGGCTGCTTCGTTTGTTCCTGCAGTTCAATATCAGATCCTAATTCTGATACACTCCAAACCTTGACGGACTTGTCAAGACTTCCGCTAAATACCACCCACCGTTGATCTCCAGGTTTAGATTTCTCTCGATCTTCCTCCACGGTCAAGCATTTGACAGGTCCTGTGTGCCCTGTTAATACAGACAGGCAAGTGTGGATATTTCCATCTCTCCTCCATATACAGATTGTTCTATCTGCTGATCCGCTTAACACTAAATTTCCTGCGGCTGCAAGGCATAGAATTGCTAGGTTATGACCTTTAAGAGCACCACCATGTAACAATTGCTTATTCCTTTCCCAGAAGTTGACAACACCGTCGCTTGATCCACAGTATAACACCGAGCCAGAGGAATTCACAGCTAAAGATGTTACAGCGGATTCTTGTTTTAACAATGTCTGAATCATGATATGCTTTGTGGTTTTCCCTGATTGTTCCTTTTTCCATACTTTCACTGTCCCATCAGCTGATCCTGTAAACACCATTCCTTGTGTTGTGGCCACGACAGAATTCACTGCGTCATCGTGAGCGCTGATAGATTCAAGACATTTCGAATCTGCTATTCTCCAGACCTTGAGTGTTCTGTCCCAAGAAGCTGAATACAAAAGGGTTTTGTCTTCGTTAAAGCTTAAACAAGAGACAGCATCACAGTGCCGGATCCAGAGAGAGGTTCGGTTTCGAACTTGAATGTAACTGCTTGGTTTCATTGAGCTTTTGAAGATGTCTTTTAATGTAGGTAAAGTTCCTGAACGTTTGTGAGTGCTTGGATTCTTTGGAGAAACCTTCCAAATTCGAACCTTTCCATCTTGATGACCAGTGAAAATCTTTTCTCCAGAGATTATAATTGCTTTGACCAAACCACTGCTTGATTTGAATCCGGAAAACTCTTTCAGATTCTTCCACACGCGAATGTTCTTGCTATCAGAACCCGTATAGAGAAGATCCTTCTTTGCAGCCAATGAATAAATATGACCTTCTTCACGAACAAGAGAACCGATGAGTCCATTCTGCGGGATGGTATCCGCAAAAGCATGCCAGGAAGATTTAGAAAAGGGACACGTATTATTCCATGGTGACATATTTATCGGAGAGCCCTCGCAGCTCAACCGATTAGGGTCGGAAAAGCGAGGAGTTACGGCGGAAGCGCTGCTGTTTCGGTAGGAATAAGCCTCATCATGGGTGATGGATGAAATATTAGGATCAGAATGCATTATATTACCAAATATTGATCTGGGTAGACCACTACTCCCAGTATGGACAAATTTGGTGCAATCTCCTGCTCCATCATCCCTCATTTCTTTTATTCTCTTTTCAGAACGAACGAACAAACAGAAACAACTCAAACAAACAATAAACAAGGTAGAGAAGATCGATGGGGGAATTTCTGAAACAGAGAAGGAGATTGAGAGGAAGAAGAAACAAGCTATAAAATAAAACAAAACCAATTCAAGGCGGGAGAGGGAGACAGCAAGTAAAAGAAATAAATAGAAACAAGAAAGCAACGGTATTCAAAGGTGGGAGCTGTACGATCCCGACACGTGTAGACAGGGTGTACGTGGACGCGGTGGAGATATTGATTCGGATGCTAATAATATCATCGGGTTTTGGATTGGCAATGATTTATTGTTACTGGGTCGTTTTAGTTCTGTGGTTTTCTATTTACTTGCTTTTTAATTTAATCCTTTTTTAGTTTTATTTTTTTAATTCAATCTTTTTTTTAGGTTTATTAATTACTATTTTCGACATATTTTATTTTACATTATTAGATAATTAATATATATATATATATATATTGCGATAATAATAACATATTAGAAATGGTTTTTTTTTTATTTGAATTCTGAAATTATTATTTATTAACTAAAACTTCTCAAAGTTTTATGAATAATTATTTAATAGAACATATAATTTGGGTTGCATTAAAATTTAATTGTACGTAATTTTATATTATAATAGAGGAAAATATCATGTACACACAGCAGCGAGCGGGCACAACATTTCATGCTAATGTGACATCCACGTACCACATGTATGAATAAATCATAGAGTATATGTCCCATCTATAATAATATCTCCTATTCTATATTTTTGTTTACATTCAGTAACTTTAATAACATGCTACCATCATTACGCTGAATATCGAATTAACTCCAACTCATTAATTTGAAAATTAAAATAATGAATAATATTTTAAAAATTAAATTTAAACATAAATCATGAGATGAAATATAATAATTTAATTTTGTCACTATTAAAATGGATATAATTGAATATAATAAACAAAGCAATAATTTAGAGATTAAAAAATAATTAAAAAATTATTTATAGAATTATTATTCAGGAAAAAACAAACCATAAAATTGTAAGGTTGCTTGCCCTAAAATTCATCGAATGGATAAACGAAAATTGGACGATACATCTCCAAGCCAAAATCGGTTATAGCCTTTATAGGTTAATGCCATAAAAAGGCTGAGAATGAATCATCCACGGCATGCACTGCCAATCGGAACCCGACATCTGTAACCAAATCTGTCCAAACATGACCTCTCCCAGCTTTACAATTGTCATCTCCTAAAATTTCTAAACATAAATCTATTAAAAAATATAAAGATTTTTTTTACACATTTATAACTCATAGTTTACTGGATAATATATTACTAATCTCTACGAGAAAATTCATAATTATTAATTACTATAATTCATAATATCAAACGAATAAATCCATCAAATTCATGAACGAATGACCAAATACGACCCGAACCAAATCCAAGCGAGTACTTTTCCTTTGTAGTCCGGGTTGCTATTATTGGTCTCTATCTGTCTTTCTATTTTTTTCACTAACCTACCGGAATTCCGTCGGGACCATATGCGACGGACCGCTGTTGGTTTGCCACATGTCCGGTAGAAAGTGAAAAGGCTAAGGTAGCATGATGGAATAAAGCGCAGTTGCTGGGTAGCTAGTGTGCAGTGAACTCCAGAACAGAAATGGTCAACATCATTGCTTCAAAGCAACAAAGCTTGTCACTTTTTTTTTTTGTTTCCATTTTTTTTTATTAATCCTTACCAAATAATAATAATAATAATAATAATAAAATAGAATTTATTGCGTCTGTGACACATTTAGAAATGGGGTGGCGTGAAATTGACATTCATTATCTCTACATTTATTATTTCTCATAAATATCATTAATTATATTATATTCCCATAGTTTAGACAAAATAATATTTCATTTTTTCTGTAATCTAATTTTATATTTCAGAATTAAAAAATAATAAACTTTAACAATTTACCTTTTTCTAATTATTTGAGCGTATTAAACCTATAGAATTATGGACAATTTCCTAAATTGGTGCAAATTTTTTTAAAAAATCTGTATTTAATGTGAGAATGAAAAATATTCCCAATTTGATGTGTTTTTGAGTTGGCCACCGATTTTACGAGCGGCCAAATGACGTGACAATAACATGGCATGAAGAAGTCAAATTTTAAGTTTGGCAGCTGATTTTACCAGCGGCCAAGTTGCAATTTCTTGTCCTCCCCATTCCACGTCCCCTTCCACTAATAATAATAATAAATAATAATAATAATAGTAATTAATATAATATTAAAATTATTAATAATAATAAAATTATTAATAAATTATTTATTATTATTATTATTATTATTAATTAATAATAATTTTAATATTATATTATTAATCATTATATTTATAATATTATTATTATGATTTATTATAATAAATATAAATCATTAAAGATCTAGAAGCCACCATCAAAGTTGATGGTAGGGGTAATAGTAACCTTTCCTAGTGTTGTCAAGGCTGGCAAGTCACAAACATCATTAAAGATGGTGAATTACTGGTCAAAAGTGTCATCTAAATTAGGCAACTCAAGAGCCCAATCATACTGCTAAGAAAATTTCCTCACTATCAAGGGGAAAGAAAGAGTTAAGGATCAGGGATTCTAGGAGCCCTTATTGGACCATATAGGTGTGGTTAGTTTTATAATAGTTTAGTAGTAGGTTGGTTTTAGGGGAAGGATTGGATTTCTCAGAATCCTCGAGTTCACCTGAATCGATAAGGTCTTAGATGACATGCCTAAGAGAATAGGAGTCATCAGTATTATGGCTATGGTGTAGGTGGTAATGATAGTAGGTCTTAGTATTTACTAAAGCTAGAGGTGGTGTTTGGAAGTTTAGTTCTAGTGGTTTAATGAGCTTGGCTTTTTAGAGATACCCAAAAACCTTGGAAAGTGATATTCTAAGATTTGAGTATCTATGAGACTAGGTAGTGTTTTGGAGTATAGGGTTTGGTGTTTGTAGGGTACTAATTTAGTGGGATTTATGTTATTTTTAGGTGAAGGTGGTGGTTTCTGGTTTAATGAAGGAAGGCTCCTTCTTCTTCAGTCTCTTGATTTGTTTGATTCTCTGGCCCAGTGAATAGATATCCTCAAACGTATGGAATATTTGATAACTCAATTTGTCCTAATAGAGTGGCTACGACCCTATGATGAGCTTATTGATCATGTTAGACTCAAATGGCTTTTCTCTTACCAGTATAGCTATATCCATCCATCGGCTAAAATAATCCATAAAGGACTCATTAATCTTTTGTTTCACCATCTCAAATTCCATCAATGTCCATCCATATGGCTTTGAACCCATATTGCTTACAGAAAGTAATGCATAGTGGCTTCTACTTGGCCATGGTTGCCTTGTTAAGAGTATAGTACCAAGCCAGCACTGGTCCCTCTAATGAAATGAAGAATAGTTAGACTATCTAATCATCTGATAGGTGAGTCGTGCTCATCATCATGGTATAAGTTTTGAGATGATTCTTTGGTCCCCAACTCCATTATACTTGGGAACATCTAGCAATTTAAACTTGGCAGATAGTCCTCTGATAGCCTTCATAAAGAACTCATCAAAGTTCAAGTCAGAACCTATTTTTTATTCTTCATGATAGAATGTAGTTGTTCAATCTTCTATTCCAATACAGAAGTCTCAAATTTGCAGATGTCATGCATGTGGAGTGAGACATCATCATTTATGTTAACATCATACAAGTTGACAGTCTTCCCCTTCTCCTTGATAGGGCTGTTGGAGTGATAAATTCTTTGGGACTGAGAACCTCTTAGAGTTATTATTGTAGAAGCACTTTGAAGTCATTGGATAAAATCTTGGCCATTGACTAGTCAATGAGCTATTGGACTACGGCAAGTGAAGCATTATAGAATATGGTAGCAACAACCTCAGATGGAGTGGCGAGTTCCTTGGTAGGCTATGGTTTTGACATGTTTTTACACATGACAGAGAAGATTAGCATGAATGCACATGTATGCACATGTGCTTGCATGGAGTGCATGTGATACGGCACATAGGATGTATATATGGTTTATGTTAGGAAACATCTAGCATTATGGCTGTAAAAGGAAATCAATTAATATGCATATGCATTTACATGCATGTGATGCAACATGTAGGATGTATGCATCATCTATGCTAGGAAACATCTGGCATTATAGCTGTAAAAGGAAATTTATCAGAGAAAATTGCATGAGTATGCATGTATGTTTGTTGGATAGAAAACATGAAAATGGTTAGCGAACATGTAGCATACAGTAACACTTCCTGCCACCCTTATATCTCTATGAAGATTGGTCGATCCAAATATCTCCTAAGTAGGATACTAACTCGGAGTTACACTGGGAACTTGAAGCACGATACCTTCAGTATGTAAGGCAAACAAAAAGGGTGATCGTTGCCCAATCATATAAGGGATTACGGTAAAAATCTGATAGCATTTTGGTATGATCATATTGCTATAATAAGAGAATACCAATAGAATGAGGCATAAGGTTATGCAACCATCATAAAATCATGAAAGGATTCTAACTCTTAGTAAAGCAATATAGCATGATCATATTATTATGATAAGAGAATGGTCGTAGAATGAGGCATGAGGTTATGCAACCATCATAGAATCATGAAAGGATTCTAACTCTTAGCAAAGCAATACAGTATGATCATATTATTATGATAAGAGAATGCATATAGAATGAGGCACGAGATTATGCAACCATCATAGAATCATGAAAGGATTCTAACTTTTAGCAGAGCAACATGGCATGATCATATTATTATGATAGCAGACTGCCTGTAGAATAAGGCATGAGGTTATGTAACCATCATAAAATCATGAAAGGATTCTAACTCTTAACAAAGCAATATAAGATAAAGAAAAGCATTGGTTTTGTGGAAATCCACTTATATGATTAGGCATTGATCCTTATAGCATGCATCAAAGGGTCTTAGTTTTGGAATGTTGTTATGGTTAACTACATAGGCTTTAGTCCGATAAGAATAAGCTAAGGTCCCCTACCACATTGTACACAACCTATCCAACTTAATGGAATCATTGATATAGGACTATATCTAGTGTTTATCTATTCAAGGAATCACCGATAGTCAACAATATAAGGTAGCAAGTGATGAAGTATACTTGCTTTCTTAAGGAGTTGAATGGAGTCTAAGGTACTCACTTACCCACAATCACCGATTTGATTCAAGACAAGGGTGGTGTGTATAGAAGCAAAATGTATACATGATGCATACAATTAATCCAACTATGATGAGAAAATTGATATGGAAACTCTTAGATGCCACCACTCTTTTGTCGTGTATCCTTAGTGGAGTCACTACTATGGGCGGGGCTTTCGTCATGACCCAGAGTGAGGCTTGCAAAACTCACAAACCAAAGATCCACTTAAAATGAAAGCATAATCTTCTTGAAATGCTACCTCGAGGAATAATACGGACTTAAAAGAGTCTGAAGGAGTCACCATCATATGGTTCCGAATTTAGTTCAACCAACCCATAGCATGCGTGCTAAGTTAAACCCTTCAAAGATGGGTTTGGGTGGTGAAGATCTATTTCTATGAGTTTCTAAGATTTATTTTACCATTATAATTGGGACTAATTGCCCTAGGCATGCAAGCAAGCAAGTGCGTAAAAGTAAGCATATACCATAATATGTTATAGCGATAAGCAAAGCATAACATAGCAAAGGAGAATTACATATAAGGTTATATGGCATTTGGATGGCATGGCATATGTATGACATTTAAAGCGATAACATAATATAATGACATGGGATATGCATGATATGGTATGATGATGTGTGTATGATATGCATTTGACATAGCATGTGACATAGCATATGACATGGCATATGATATGACATAGCATAATGACATGGTATAGATAACATGGCATAATGGCATATGACATGGCAAGTGATATGATTTAGTGGTATATGACATAGGATTTATGTTTGAGGTGGCATGTGACATGGCATATATTATGGCAAATATAATAGCAAAGTAAAATAAAACCATCCACACAAATAAAACCTTAAGAATAATGGTTGGTGAAAAGGATAGGAGAGATAGGGGGTACACGGGAGATGTAAAAAATAATACAACACGGGAAAGAAACATAATAAAATAATGTTATTTTATTACTTAGGGGTCTTCATTTTTACATAAATTTCCAGATGTATTGCAACATCTCCTCCACTTCAAGAACCCTCGAGTAGCACGAGCGCTAATGCATGGATATGGAAAGTAAAAAAAAAAGGAAATTTTCCAAAAAATGAAAGTTCCAAACATGGAAAGTATGTTAAATATGGAAAGTGCCAAATATGAAAATAATGCTAAATATGGAAAGTACCAAATATGGAAATAATGTCAAATATGGCAATAGTCTATTTATAACAATAAAGCTAAACATGGAAATAATGCTAAACATGATAGTAAAACTAAATATGATAAGTATGCTAAACATGGTAGTAAAGCTAAATATGGCAAGTATGCTAAACATGGTAGTAAAGTTAAAAATGGCAAGTATGCTAAACATGATAGTAAAGCTAGATACTATAATTGAAAGATTCTACGATCCTTTTACAAAATCACTTAGAATGAACTCAACATCTAATTAGGGTTTGTAACAACAACAAATAAAAAAATCAATCAAAATAGCATTTTAATTGAAAAACAAGCAAAATACATTGATTTGATAACAAAATCAACAAGTTTAGATTATGGAAATCACAATTGAGGACCCTAATATCATTAACATTAATTAGGGTTTAGATCAAACACCCAATTGGATCCAATCATGTCAAATGAGAGCAATCAAGTCAAAAATAGCATTTAACTTAAGTAAAACTTAATTTTGAAGCCAAAATCAAATAAAAAGTGATGAAATAATGCGTTTAAATCATTATGAGGCCATAAACATCATTAAAAACATCATTGAAATTCAAAACTGTATTGAAATATGAGTGAAAATTGAATTTTGGCCAATCCAAATTGTGACATGCATCACACTTCATTGACATGCATCACACTTCAGTCAAAAATAGGTGATATGCATCACACTTCTTTGACATGCATCACACTTCATGTAAATATGTCATGCTTCAGTCAAAAAAGGTGATATGCATCGCACTTCACTAATGTGCATCACATCTCATGTAGGTATGTTGCACTTCATGTTTGAATGGGTAATATGTGTCACATAGAATGCTATATGTGGCGTATATCATATTTGACAAATGAAAAAATAGCAAAAACACCAATCAAAAAGATCATTTAAGGTATTAGCAACCAAAACATGAATTGAAACAAGAATTTAAAAGAAAAAAATGGAAGAAAGAAGACCTACCAATGTTAGCAATATCTTCTCCAAATCTGGAATGCTTAAGGATTTTAGTAAGTCAAGTTTATCACTAAACCTAATCAATTGTTTAATTAGGTATATTTTAATTCTGAAAGAGCTTATGCCTAAGAATTAAAATATTATTCTATGCTAGAATATCAGTGTGTAAGGCTAATACCTAGAGGTATTTATAGAACCCTTGGGAGGTGTGTCAACCCTAGGTTGGCAATGTAGGATAAAGTCCCCTTCCTCCAACTATGCTAGTTGGAAGCCCTCCAAGGGTGTTATCTTACACGGGCCAAATAGTAGGTATACCATAAGCCTAAATGCCATGTGAGTGCACAAAGTTCATGTATACAACTTAATCTTGGGAATGGGAACCTGTATCAAGCCATCTTAATAAGGAAACAAGTTGTAATATGTGCCCAAAAAGGGCAACTAAGCATGCACGTGTAGGGAGACCTACTAAGGATGCCTCTTTACACGGGCCAAACAGTGGTCATACCGTAAGCCCAAATGACATATGATGGCATAAAATCCATGTATACAACTTAATCTTGGGAATAGAAACCTATATCAAGCCGTCCCAATAAGGAAACAAGTCCTAACACGTATCCAAAAAGGACAACTAAACATGCATATGGAGGGGATAAAAATGTAGTGTCAACAATATACAATCCAATAAACCATCATATAAATAATATAATCATATACTAAATAATAAAAAAAATAGGGTAGAAAGGAAATAGGGGTACAAACCAGATTAAATAAATACAATTGGGAGGAATTTGAAATAAAATACATAACATAATGTAAAGTAAATCAATCAATAATGCTCATAAAAGTCTAACCTATTTTTCAATATTTTTTCTCTTTAATTTACCATATTAATTATTACTCTATTGAATTAATGATTAATTTTATATTTTATATTATATACATTAATGACTTATTACATTAACTATTCATATTTATTACTCACATTATAATACTAATATATATGTTATATGACTTTGAAAATTAAAGTTTTTTTTTGCCTCATACCAAATTTTGATAAATTTTAAAACATATTCTCATATTTTAATTAATTCATTTTAAATATTCTAAAATTTACTCCTAAATAAATAATTTATTTACTTTCATAGATTTATTTATTGTTACATGTACTTTGTCACATCCTGAACTGTATGATTCACTGTGCATTCATAATTGACAATATATCATGTTTATATATGTTATTGATATGGAAATGATATAAACTATGATTATGTTGATAGATATATGTTAAGAATTGAGTTTAAAGCTCAAAAGAGCAAAGTGGAAATTTTGCCAAAACCATTGAAACAGATAGATAAACGGCACTAAAATGATGATTTTAGGCAATCCACATTGAATTTGATAAAATGGCTTTGACCATAATGCTTGTGTTAACTTAAACTAGATATATGCAAATTTTGAAAATTTTGAATAAAAATTTTATTTATGACATCATAATTGAATTTGATGATGTAAGTGAATGGAATAATGCAATTTTACGGGATTAGGGAATGGAAAACTTAGTTTTGAAATCAAATTAGTGAGTTATATAATTAAAATAGATATTAGAAATTAAAAGGATATGATGATGTCATAATTACTAAGGATGATGTCATAATTAGAAAATAAGAAAAATAGAGTTATGGAAGGTAATAAATAAATAATTATGTATGTAAATAGAATAAGATAGATTATATTTTTTAAATAGAATATTTAAATAGAAGTGGGATTGGTATTTGTAAAAGGTATAGGGAATTGAAAAAGTAATTTGGAGTTTTGTGGTAGTGGATGGAGAGAGAAGGTTAGGAAATGATATTTTAATTAAGTGGATGGATTGATGGATAATATATTAAGTAAAATATGATATATTTAAGTAATAATTAAGAGGAAAATATGAAATATAGGTGGATTTAAGTAAAAATTAAATGATTTAGG
>CANYBF010698595.1:0-11061 GCA_948192965.1 Dalechampia spathulata
CATCTCATGTCATGATGAATGAGAATCATCCCTAAATAGGAAGTGTAATATGTGCTGATCTTCCCATACTAATAATGTCCATTCTTATTAATACTATGATTAGGGATATTTAGATATTGAACATTTGCATACAATAAGAATCTCATTCTATAAACTCTTTATGGATTCTTCTGCACTGTTCCAATATCATGCACTTCAATATATAGTTTAATATTCCAAGTAAAACAAGTTCATTCAAAACATTGTACTATATAATGAATAATGCCTTTATTAATGAAAAACGTATAGTACAAATACACATGATGCTCTAAGCATACACTAACATATCTTGCCTAATTTGGGTAGCTCTTTTGGCTGGGAAAAATTTGTCCAGAAATAATTTGGCCATCTTATGCCGTATTATGGTAGTTCCTGAGGGCACGTAGTAGAGCCAATCTTTAGCAACATCTACAAGAGAAAAGGGAAAAGCTCTAAGTTTAATATGTTCAAGGTTTACACCTTGCGGCTTCATCCCTATACAAATAATATGAAATTCTTTTAGGTGTTTGTATGGGTCTTCATTCTCCAGGCCTCTGAAAGTTGGCAGTAGCTATATGAGCCCAGATTTAAGTTTAAGGGGTCCTTTTATATCCTCATAAGTAAGACAAAGTGGGGACTAGTCTATGGGCACAATGGCCATTTGTCTGAGAGTCTGTTTGTTGTTTATAGCCATAACAGCTTTGTTATAGCTCTCGCTATCAGAGTTGTCACTGGCTGTTTCCTCATGGGCACAAGAACTCTCTGAGACTGAGGTAGATTTTCCAAGTTGTGCCTCTTTTCTCAATCTTTTTGCAGCCTTCTTGATTTCTTTGTCAAAGCTAAGATTACTTGCAGAAGATTGAGTCACAAACAAAGAATTAAGAAAATGTTAATTACTGGCCCCAACAACGGTGCCAAAATTTGATTGATTGTCACTTCCGTCAAATTAATTCCTTATAAGCCATATGTTGGAATTATGATTTTGTAGTAGTAGAAGTAAGGGTTGAATGCCACAGAGACGGTTTCAACTCACTTAATTCTTTGTGTTTAAAAATAAACGAGGTGAATCAGAAAGTAATTAAAATAAACGAACAAACAAATAAAATAAATTGGAGAAAATCAATAAAAAGTAATTCTCCCAACTGAAAGCATCAAGTATTCATTAATTGAATGTGATTACTGATTCATTAATAGACTAAAGGCAATAATGGCACTAAGCTGGTTATAGTTTACCGAGCAAGTCTCGCACGCCTCAATCTTCCTTTATTTGTAAGATGCCATGAAACAAGCTTTATGAAATGCCTCTAATCCCAGGATAGACAAGGTGGAAATAGATTCTCACAAGTCAATTCAAAATTGCATTAGGAATTAGGAAGACCCTACTCTAGTTAACAGTTGCAACCCAGCATCCCTCATGTTCAAACTAGATCCTCTAATCCACAAGAACTACTACTGCATGTCATAATAAGGATAACATCTTGCTTTACCACTCCAGTAAGTCGAGTGACTTTTCCGTATTAAACAACCCACTTAGCTATATGCTAGAACTTAGAAACATGCAACATGCCCTATTTACATGCATTAAGAATAGTAATTATTCTATGCAATTTAGAGTTAAAGATAATAGTGCTTTGCCAATGGAATTAGGATCATTTAGATCTCACATAATCATTAACGAATAACTAGAATTGCTTCTAATTGGGAAAAACAATTGCCTAGCCTTGCATCATTGGTAAAATAAATATAAACATAAATAAAAATAAGAACTAAAATTAATTAAAAATAATAAAACCAAACTAGAACCAATATTTGAAACTGGAATTATGAACCCCCTCTACATAGGAACACTTTCCTATTTATAGAAGGTAAAATAAAATGATTAAACTAATAAAAATAAATAATTACTAATCCTAATCTTCAGATAAAAGAGTTTAAATTATTCCTAATCACTTTTTTGTCCAGCTCTAAGAGATTAAGTCTAAGCAAAACTCATCCTCGTCCAATCTCTAAAACTAGCTAAGTATTGTCGTTTTGGTGTCTCTTATGCCCGTAAGCCTTATTAGCATTCAGCTCGCTGGAATTTAAGTTTGCCTTAACTTATTCTTCCTTCAACTTTCCAAAACACAGCTTTGACAGGTCATTTTGTCAAGTCTTATGCCCGCAAGCGGTGTCCTGAAACTCCAAAATCCAAATAAGCTTTAAAAACTCCCATTTAAGCACGTTTTCCTAAAACTCACCATTTTGACCTGTAAAATACAAAATATACACAAGTCAACCATTCTAACAATTAAACTATGTTATAATGGGTGGTTTGTAGGCATAAAACATGATGTTTTGACGCTTGATCAAAATCTCACATGCATGTGCATTAAAAGTTAGATCAGATAAGAAACATAGGAACTAGAAACCTTGTATGTTACGGTTTACATGAAACACTTGTAGATCTAGTGTTTCCAGCCTTCAAACTTGAAGAAGAAGAAGAAAGTGTTTTGGTCAACACTTTAAAGAGGAAGAACAAGGAAGATTTCAGCCAAACCTTAAATAATACATATAGATCTAGCTATATACTTGAAGGTTGAAAGGAAAAAGAAGGAAAAATGGAGTTGATTTTGGTTGCTTAAAGAGTAAGATGAAGATGAAATAAAAAGATGAAGGAAAAAGAAGAAAAGAGTAAAAGGAAATGAGAGAGTTTTGGTCAAGCCAAGAATAGATAAGAAAATGAGTGAAATGTGTTATGTGGAGGAAGGAAATTTATATAGGATAAGGTGTGGTTAAGCTAGGGTGTCCATGATAACTACAATGCACCCTTACACACCCAATAAATCACTTAAATCATAGTTATATGTATAATTATACATATTTAATCCAAAATGTTTTCAATTTAATCCCTTCCACATGTACAATGATGCCTTAATTTACCTTCCATATGTATTTTATATTATATTTTATACTCCACTAACTTATTTATACTTATAATAATACACTGCACCATTTCCCACTAACTTATATATCAATATAATATTTTCTCTTTCCTTCCACTAACTTATTTATACATATAATGATACACTCCACCATTTCCCATTAACTCATATATCAATATAATATTTTCTCTTTCCTTCCACTAACTTATTTATACATATAATAATACACTCCATCTTTTTCTACTAACTCATGTACTAATATAATATTATCTCTTACCTTCCACTATCACATTTACCTATACCACTAACACATATACCCATACATCTAATATTTTATATCCTTCACTAACACATATACCTATACATCTAATATTTTATATCCTCCACTATCACATGAATCCATATCAATTAAAAATTATAATATCTTTATATTCCACTAACTTCTTATATCTATATATTTATTTACATACTTACATACTCATTATTTAATTCATTATCTTATTTATATATTCCTTTTTATATCATATATATGTATATTATATTATTTCATTTCTATACATACCAATACATTATTTAAATACCATTACATTATACTCATACTAATATATTATATATACTAATACATTAGCTATACCATATATATATATATGTATACTCAATTATGTATACGCCTTCATAATACATACATACTCATTCTTATACACCTTAATTTATCTTAATTCCCCATATACTTAAACTTACATACATACGTACATTTTCATATACGAATATATGTATGTTCAATCAATTGTTTTAATCAAATAAGTGTTTCTATATCAATTATCATCAACATCGTATCCATTTAATTATCATTTTGACGTCATAGCAAGTATCACATAACACATCATTTATTTTCCATATCATCACATATTGCATAATTCCATGTCATCATCTCAATTATAATCATATAGAAAGCAACACACATCACTCGAATCATCAATGCAGTGTGTGCTTAAAATGAGGATATGATAGGTTCATCATGTTTAAAGTATTCTTAGGCTATTTTTGTAGGTTTAGGGATTGAATAATGGTTTAAATTGTCTTATAATAGTGTTATATGCCTAGGAAGTAGGAATTATTTCATTTACCCTTGCAAAGTTCTCATTTTTAATCAGTTCTCTAAGTATTTGTATTTACAAAAATTTGATAGAGTTTTGGCAGTAACACAACATCCTAAAATTTTTCACAAGCATAAATACCATACCAATTCCATTATAGGATCATAATAGTATTATGATAAGGTTATGCTAATATGTTTAAGAAAGAAGATTAGCTAACTTATTATTGCCATTTTGGAATTGCTGTATGAATTTTTGAATTTTGAAAGAGTAGAGTTAGAGAGACGGTATTACTTAGCAGTATTAGAATATATATTCCAATAGATTGTATCAAAGTTGAAATACTTTATTTTTGGCTTCATGAACTTATCATCTTCTTGTAAAGAGAAGAGAAGTGGGTTAAGATTAAATTGGTATTTTTGAATGCCATTTAAAAGTGAGAGTTGATGTTTGTAAGGGATTGGGAGAGTTAAATGTTTGATGATTTACAACCATTTTATTAAAATTAGTTATTTGCTCATTAATTTATTCATGCATAATAGTGTGATAGAATTATTCCAGAAGGGTGATTATACTTGCATTATGCATAGTGACATGTACAATAATGAAAGGATGAGGGAAATGGTATTATAGTGGGTATATGTATGTATTTTATGATATGTATAGTTATATATGTATATATAATTATAATAATCATATTATAATTATTATACTATATAAATTATATTACATTACATTATAATATAATATAATATAATATAATATAATATAATATAATATAATATAATATAATATAATATAATATACATAGTGTGCATGAGTGAAGTGGATAACTCTTTGTTGCATGGAAAGTGTCTAATTCATTTTTTGCATTTAAAAGTGTCTAGTTTTGTTTTTTCTTTAGGTTTATACATGCAACGAATCATAAAATAACAAGAGGTGATGGTGCAAAAGAAATGGACAATAACTAAGGAAAAAGTGGTGGAACACAATTTGTAAAGCATAGCAAGAGGAGAGGAGAGGAGTACCTAAAACAGTTAGATGGTTGAAGATAGAGGCTTTCAATTTAGGGATTGTATCTCTAATTTGGGGAAAAGTGGGTAATGATATGAGTTTTAAATTGAGATGAGGTTTATAAATTAATAGAAATTTGATTTTTTTTATTTTTATTCAAATTTAGTTTAAGATTAGTTTATAAATTATAAACCATCTTATGGGGCATTATTTCTACCATAAATTAAATTAACTTTAATTAATCTAAATAATTAAATAAATTAATTTTATATTAATTAAATAAAGTTTTTTATTAATTAATGATATTTAATATTTAGGCCATTAATCAATTTAATAGGCTAAAATTAAGGAGTTTCTATCAAAACTAAATTGATTTTAAATAATTAAAAAAATTAAAAAAATTAATTTTATATTAATTTATTTAATATTTTTATTAATTAGATGATATTTAGTAAATTAAGCCATTAATTAATTTTAAAGGCTTGATTTTCTAGAAATACATGATCAAGGTAGTTGTTGCGTAATGTACACTGATCATGGAAGAAGTGAGTATGTGAGATGGAGATAGTTATCAATATTGGAGGATGACAGTATTTATTGCTAGTTTGAGAATACTTAAATTGTCTAGCATACTTGTAACATAAAAATCACGCAAATAACTATAAAGATGTATTAAGGTATTGGTGGTCTAGATATGAGCGATAGTATGAATCAAGATGTTTCATAGATTGGTGGTATTGGTATTGCTATAAGATTGAAGAAGTTGAAAAAGCTTGTAATCTGAGTGATATTTATTAATAGTAACATTTATGATGGTTAATATGATTGTTGTTAAGAGATACTATTTTTTTGTTTGTTTTTGGAGTCTTTTCCTATGAAAGATTCCTTCTTTGTTTTTGACTTAGGATTTTCATCCTTGTTTTTCTTCTTTGAATCAAAAATAAAAAAGCTTAATTAGGTTTGCAATAGATTTTTTAAATAAAATTACATATTAAATAAACAAATTTCCAAGAATCTAAAGCTATAAACTTTATCATCAATTAGAGGTATGCATGGGTAGTATAAATCTCAAACAAGCAATTACATGATAATGAGATTGGATGACTTTTCCTTATTATTTGAAGACTAGACTTATAAATACGAAATCCACTTTTAGAAAAGGTAGTAGCTACAACTCAATATTAAATTGAACTTGTCAATACATAAAGCAAAAAATATGTATTGGAAATTATTTTGTTTAAAAAGTGAAGTAAAATTTTATGAAAGAAAAAAATACTTTTAGAATTCATTGCTCATGAACATTTTAAGTTGACTAGATAAGTTAAATATAGAAAGATATCTTATGAGTGGTTCTATCTCCTCTTAATGAGAGAAATGTGAAACAATAATTACATTTGGTAATCAAAGTCACATTTAATTACTCTTTATCAATATGATTATTTGAAAAGATTTATAAAAGCTTAAGCACTTCTTTATTTTCTATCAATTATGTCTTAAAACTTACTTGAAACTATTATTTTACTAAAAAATTATATAGTTCAAGAAATCGATTTATGACCATATAAGATTTCTCATGATCATTACATATTTAAATTTTTAACATTCTTTATTTTCATTGAATGAATATAATTTTTTTTTCTAAGTCTGTATACTAACATATAATTGCAATTAAAATTTTATGATAAAAAGCATGCATAATTAAAAAAATTTCTTTTTATGACTACTATTATGACATATTGGTATAAATGAAATACTTTTAAAGTTAAATAAAACATTTTTACTAAAGCTTATAAGATATTTTATTAGAATAGTAATAGTTTTTCAGTGTTGGCATTGAGAATTAAAGTATAATCTCCTAGTTAAGGAGAAATTTAATAAACAAAAATATAAAATAAATTTAAAAATGTTTACAATTTCTTGTTCTTCTCCTAATTTTTATCCTAAATGTTCCTTACATTGCTCTATTTCATGCTTTGAGCATATTGTAATAGTGTTAATAAATGGATTTTAAAAATAGGTGTAAAGTGTAGTTTATTTTTTAAAAAACTTAATTACAATTATCACAGATTCTTTGTGATATTCTTTATACATAAAATAAAAGAATTTGTAAAAATCCAAAGTCATAGGCTCCATCTTAAAATTTTGAGGAAGACATTAACATATAATAATAAATAGTGCATTGATAATTGACCATAAAAGCTATTGAATAATATTAAAAATAAGGTGTTTGAATGCTTGATTTAAAAAAAACCAAAAAAGGAAAAGGTAGATGTATTCAAACTAAAGAAGATAATGATGGAGTGATTGATTTTAATTTAATTTAATGATAAAAAAATGATTATTCAATTATAAACATACAATTTATAATAGAAATATAGGTTTTTATGGTTAAATAGGTATTTTACGAAGAAAATATGAAATGTGGAATATGATTTTTAGGAAATTTTAAACATTGATTATGTGATGTTGTGAATGTATTTTGGAGGAAGAGAAATGTATTTTCTAAAAGTAGATTAATGAATTACAAAATTATAATTTTGTGCAATTTAAATTGTGGAGGAAACTCTATTAAAGTGATGCTTGAAATTCATGGACTAAGTGTTCAATGGAATGCCTAAATGGATTCTAATGTATATAAAACATCAATAAGTGAAATATGAAGTGTTTATGCAGGATTAAGAGTTAGAAAGAGTAGCTAGAAAATGAAGGAGGATAATTTATTTTGTAGTTTTATTATAGTTCAAAAAGAGTTAAGTTTTAGCTTATTTGGATGACTTTGTTACCATTATGAAGTTATAGTTAAAGGAGAAGGGGAAAGCAAGAGAAAAAGGTAGCAAGGATTGTCAAATGAAGTTTATACATAATGAATGTATTTATTATATGTGTTTATAAATTGTATAGTGACTATTTGACTTGACTTGTTATTAATGTTTTAAATGTTTTAAAAGAGATTTACTTAAATAGAAAGTTGCTTTGTTTTATATTACTTTTCATAGAAAATACATTATTTATAACTTATGATGTTGAACAAATGTTTTCAGAATATAGTTTTCTAAAAAATCATAGGATATGTGGACTTAGTTACGATTAAGTGTGTTTTCTTGCTAAGTTGAGATTGAGTTGTTTAGTCTCCTTCTAATAAGAGGCATATGTACTATGATATTTACCAAAGGGAATAAGTTATTTGGTCTCACTTTGAGATGAGATTGAGTTGTATGGTCTCTCATCCAAGATGCATTATTTATAGATAAATCACGTCTTATGAAAAAATGGTCAGAAAATAAAGATAAAATGCTATCGCATGTTTTATGTCAAAAGGAAACTATTTTAATAATGAAAAAATGCTGAATGAAATATGGAAAGTGATTTTTTTAATGAGTTTAATGAAAAATAAATTTTATTTAAAAAATTTAGGGCTTAAATGATGAATTTATGCTTTATGATTATTTTTATTTAATTTTGTTATGTATAATTTATTTTATGTTGTTTACATTACGTACATTATTTTATATATGGGTGATATTCTTAATGTTCGTATTTTGAGGAATGTAGATTAAGAGATAGTAGAAAGGGAGGCCCTTGATTGCACATAATGAGCAAATAAACTATTAGAAGGAAACATTCTAAGTAGTTATACATTTTGATTTTTATTTGTAGATAAAGATAATGTAATCATGCAAGTATACCTTGTTATGACCAAAGCAACTACAAATATAAGATAATATGTTTTTATAATGTACTTAAGTACATATATTTTATTCTAAGTGTTATAAAATAATGTGTATAATAATAAGTGTAATGGTTCATATTTCATTTGATTATCACCTAAAAAGGTATATTATATGAAATTTTATCCTTGATTTAAATATTACTTTTTAAGAGCTTTATTTTAAGTGATAGTAGATTTTTAATTTCCATTGTTTTCATGATAAAAAAAATGCGGTTAAAATTTTTAACTTGCTAAACTTAAGGTATCTCTTAAGTGCTAAGTAACTATTTCTTAAATAATAAGAAAAATTGAAAGTAAATTTTTGAGATTCCTTATAATATGTTTAGGAGATTTAGGTATGGGTTTTATGATCCATTATTCATATTACGAGAGCATGTCATGTCTTATAAAAAAAAAGATATGACATTATAGTTCTTTATTAGAATGGTATTAGAAAGAATAGTTGATAAAATCTTTTGTTGTTCCATTATATCCATATCATTATATTTTTATTGCTTTTATTGGTGTAAATTATGACTAATGTTAAGAAAAGGTGGAAGCAAAAATCCTACATGAAAAATTTGGGGACGGAGAATGAGTTTATAATAGTTTAAGTCCTAATTACTTATTAATTTAGGTTAACCATTTTGGGAAAAGGGTTTATGTTTAAAAGTTAATTGGGCTAGTTAGGTTTAGGCAGTTACAATGATTTTAACATCGGTGCCATTGATGCAAAGTAGAGTATCACTAAAGATAATGATTATCCTTAAGCAAGGAGTGTATAGCAGAGTGTAGTTGCATGATCCACCAGCATTGATTAATGCATTCATTTTTAACTTCTAGAAGTTTGAGTTTAAGGTTTACTAGAGATAATGGTTTGGTAGCTTGCCCTTACATTTGCTTGAGTTCATATACTCCTTTCATAAAAGTAAATTGAAATATGAATAACAATTTCAGTTATTCCTTCTCTTCTAATAGATTATTAGAACTATAAGTTCTTAAATTATTTGACATGATTACTCTTTTTTGACATTTTATCTTAAATATTTTTTTAAGCTAATGCTTCTTTATTATTGAATTCTGAAAATCAAATAAGTTATCTTTATGAGTTTGTTTTTCTTCTTTTATATCTATTATATTCAACATGTCAATTATTTATAAATTAATTTATTTAAGTGGTTGTTTAAATAATGTTACTAGAGATGGATTATTTATTTATTGATTGATATTGTTAATAGACATAATTAGTTTAGTAAATAATAATTTTGATATATAATTGCATTTAAACAAATCTAAATTTTATGCTAATCTTTTACTAATGATATTGTAGACACTAAATTCTAAAATCCAAGTCATATATTGCATAATAATGGTTAAACATGTGAAATTTTACTAAGGTAGGGTTATTTTGCTTATACTTGAGATTATACTCTTCTTAGGCCAGTATCTTAACAAGATGAAATTTCAAAGTTTTGACCATGTGTAAGGTTGAAAATTCTATTTCCAATAATTTGAACAATACTCCATGTCACATCTACCATCACTATCACTATTCTAATTATAGTTATAACTATGTTCAATTATATTTTTGATTTTAGTGATTAAATTATTAGCATAATAAGTGATTTATTGAATAAGCTTAATAATTTTATAATTTTATAATTTTATTTTGTACTTATAAATATTATTGTTGTTGTGTGGTAAAGGAATATAATTAACATTGACAAGGGAGCATTATTAGTAAAGTATTAATGGTTGATGCTATTTAATAAAGTAAATAAAAGAAAAAAAGAGAAAAAAAAGGTGAATAATTAGATTAAAGGATAAGTGAAAATTATTTATGAATAATATATATTTAGCAATTATTAAATTATAGATAGTATTTAGTTATATTGATGTATGTTTATGTGATTTAGCCTATGAATGAATTAAGATAGTATTTAATTAACTTTTGAATAAATAAGATTTTTATTCGTATAAGTGAGATTTATGTGAAGAGTTTAATTGTGTGTGTAATTCATAGCATTACACATGTAATTTATTTAGTTATAGAAGTATATTACGATATTAAAGGTATATATAGTATCCTATATTAATTTATCTAAATACACAGTTGATTAATGAGTTGCTGGATGCATGCATACGTTTAATTAATTTTTGAATAAATGAAGTTATAACTTGTTGGTGTATTTAGAAATCATTGGAATAAGATTAATAATCCGATGATATATATATATATATATATATATATATATATATATATATATATATATATATATATATATAAAAAGATAGGTTGTCG
>CANYBF010698705.1:0-12777 GCA_948192965.1 Dalechampia spathulata
AATGATTTCAAATCCTATGCTTACATAACTATTATACCTTCCACTTGTAAGATTGATATGAGTTCATCTTTAATCTATTTTTTCAATTAAGTAACTTCAAACATCCAATCGTGATTATCGCCTAAACAAACAAGAAAACTAAGTAGAGACGGATAAACTACAAATCCTTGTGGGATCGATATCATACTATGATAACCTGTATACTTGTAGCTAAGTAGGATTTAAGACTACTATCGTAAACAAGCGATCATAGGTTTGGAGTTCAAAAGGTGTTCATCAATGATCGAGGGACTCACTTTTACAATAAAGAAGTAGCTGCCTTGTTTTGAAATTATGGTGTCAATCATCATATGACCATAGCATATCATTAGCAAGGAAATAGATAAGCTAAAGTTACAAATAGGGAGATCAAATCAATTCTCAAAAAAACAGTTAGTCCCAACAGGAGAGATAGGATCAAACGCTTAGATGATGCCTTATGGGCATACAAGACAACATACAATACCCCATTAGGAATGTCATCGTTTCAGCTTGTGTATGGGAAACCATGTCATATGCCCATAAAACTTGAACATCATACATACTAGGCAGTAAAGCAGTCTAATATGTCTTTAGATGATACAAGAGTCCACAGGAAGCTACAATTACAAGAATTGGTGGAGATTTGGACCAATACTTATGACCATATGGGAACCTACAAGGATAGGTCATAAAAGCTTAATGATAGAAAAATTTGGCATAAAGAATTTCACATAGGACAGAAGGTATTGCTCTATAATTCTAGAATGAATTTATTTCCAGGGAAGCTGAGGAAAAAATGGATAAGACCTTTCATGGTTCAAAAGATTTTTTCCCATGGTGCTGTTGAAATTCAAAGCTTGGATTCAAAGAAGTAATTTAAAGTTAATGGCCATCACCTCAAGCCATTCTATGAGGTATTTGACACTCGTTCAACTTATGAAATCATATTGACATCACCTATAGCCGAGTAGAATGAGCAGGAAGTCGAGCTGGGACTTTAAAAACTAGAACTAATTTTTTGCTCTTATTTATTTGATTTTCATTTTTAGGATGCCCATTATGCCCATAAGGCATCTCACAAGCTTTTTTTTTATTTACTTCAGTTAAAAGAGTTTTTACTCTTTAATTTGTTTTAGTCATAAGGGTTTTACTGATACGTTAGAATTGCAGATTTTGGTCGACCTAGGCTAATTGTGCTCATTAAAGAAAGAGTGTTTCAAAAGACAAGGTTGTCACATGAGCTTCTCCTATTCCCGCATCACCACCCATAGCAGTAGGACCCATCAATGCTGCTGCTTTGCCACTCCTTTGATATGTAGCATTAGTTGAGCAACACGCAACCCAATTCTTCTATTAGGCAATGTTCTAAATTTTTCATATCTTTCATTTTCCCATTGCTTCTACCTGTATTTGTGCTGCTATGCTCACATTGGGACAATGTGTCTTAACTGTAGGGGAGATGTTTGTATGTTTGCTATTTTTATTATTGCATGCTTGTAGCTAAATTTATAAAAAAATTTTGTAGCTCTTGATCAAAATTTCTATCACACTTATCCTTATTATATGCCTTGTTTTGCCATGTTTGATTTCTTATGTGTCTGCATTTTGACTAAACTCTTTCAGAACTTTATGCTATTGGAATTGATGTTATTTTCTAATTTTTCTTAGCATGTTCTATTTTGATGGTTTATTTAAACTTTCAGCAATATTGACTGAATCCTTAATGTTTGCTTGCAAAAGGTATTGTTGTGCCTCACTTTAAGAATAAAAATTATATTGATATTTGGAAATCTTATTTTTGTTTTACCAAAATTCCTTGCTTACAAAAGAAAAAAACAAGAAAAAAAAGAAAAAGAGAAAAGAAAATATAAGTGTTAAATACCTACATTTGGTCAGTTGTGTGTGGTATGGCACTCATAGCCCCTTAAGCGGCTTGTGTATGGAGCAGCCAATATAGGGAGAACTTCACCCTCTTGTAGGCCATTTTTCAGTTTACACAAAAACACTTACAACAAGAATTTTAATTTTGTACCTTTATTAACTGGAATTAGGTGGATCGGACCTAATTTTCCCTTAAGCTGTCTTACGAATGGAATTGTTGGCAAAGGGAGAGTGTCCCCCTTTATTAGGCTGTTATGATCTTGAATTGAATAATTCCTAGCTTATGAATTTTACAATTGACTTATTGAAAAATGTAGGTTGGGCAATGGATGTTTAGCAAAATGAAGATTAGTTCTTTTTACCAGTTGTATTTTACATGAACTTAGTTTCAATAAATTGGCAAGGCAATGATTTTTTATGGTTGACTCTTTGGATATGTGTTGAAATTTGCTAGATGGTTAAATTTGTGTGATAAATGATATTACTAGAAAACTAGGGAATGGTATTAATTTATTTTAGCTATCTATTTTGTTTGAGGAATGGTTTTATTGCAGGCATAAGAGAAACAATTTTATATGTACATGAATGCTTGAGGGCAAGCATTGAATAAGTGTATGGGTATTTTATCGAGTGCCAAAATGTCATGTTTTATGCCTATAAACAGCCCATTATAGCGTAGTAAAGTTGGTGGAATAGTTGACTTGTGTACGTTTTGTATTTTGTAGGTCAAAATGGTGAGTTTTGGGAAAACATGCTTAAATGGGAGACTTTAGAGCTGATTTGGATTTTAGAGCTTTAAGACACTGCTTACAGGCATAAGACTGGTCGAAACGACTTGATGGAGCTACGTTTTAGAGGACTGAACATGGAAGAAGTTGAGACAAATTCAAACTCTTGCAAGCTGAATGTGGATAAGGCTTGTGGGCATAAAAGAACCTAAAACGATGTCACTTGACCAGTTTTAAAGAGCTGTACGTAAAAGAGTTTGGGAAGCACTTAAACTCTTATAGCTGGATGAGAAAGAGATTAGGAAGGAATTAAACTCTTATATCTGAATATTATGATTAATAATTATTTATTTTTATTAGTTTATTTATTTTATTTTCCTTCTGTAAATAGGAACATGTTCCTATATAAAAAAGGGGGTTTGGATTTTGCTTGCTAGAACAATTAATTATTTCACACCTTTTATTTAATTCTAGTTTTATTTTATTTTCATAATTTTTATTTTTTATTTGCCAATGAAGGTGACTTATTTTTCCTAATTGGAAGCAATTCAAGTTATTCATCAATGATTATATGAGATCTAAATTATCCTAATTCCAATTACAAAGCACTATTCTTTTTAACTCTGAATTTCATAGAACTATTATTTTTCTTAGTGCATGTAAATAAGGCCTGTTGCATGTCTCTAAGTTCCAAATATAGCTAAATGAGTTGTTTGATATAGAAAAGTCACTCAACTTGCTGAAGTGGTAAAGCAAGGTGCTATTCTTATTGCGGCATGCAATAGTATTTCTTGTGGGTTAGAGGATCTAGTTTGAACACAAGGGATCCTGGGTTATAACTGTTAACTAGAGTGGGGTCTTTCTAATTCCTAATGCAATTTCAGGATGACTTATGAGAATCTTATTCCACTGTGTCTATCCCAGAATTAGAGGCATTTCATAGAGCTTGTTTCATGGTGTCTTACAACTAAGGAAAGATTGGTGCATATGAGACTTGCTCGGCAAACTATAATAAGCTTAGTGCCATTGTGTCATTGGACTATTAATGAATCGATGATCATATTCGATTGATGAATACTTAAGGTTTTTGGTTGGGAGAATTTATCATTATTGAATTTCCTTTATTTTATTTAAAACTTTGTTTCTTCTTTCCTTAATTACTTTCCAATTCCCTTCGTTTATTTTAAACGTAAAGAATTAAGGAAGTCAAAACTATCTCTATGGGATTCGACCCTTACTTCCACTGCTATAAAATCATAGTTCCTATGTATGGGTAGTAAGGAATTAATTTGACAAAATCGACACCTGATCAGCTGTTATCATGAATTTTAAAGAATTGGTGCTTATTCAGAGGAAGCCAATAAGATTGATAAGCTAGCTTTGCAGAGGCTAGGAGTCAACTTTACCTAGCATCAAGGTGTTCTCTACAGAAGAATAGTCGATAGTCTGCAACTTTGATGTATATCAAGGAAGGAGATAGAATTAATCATGCAGACAGTGCATGCTGGTGTATATAAGTTCCATATAAGTGGCTTTGCTCTGTATAGAAAGATGTGGGTCCCATATGATGTCATAAGTGTCAGATTCATAGAGATTTGGGTCACATACCAATGATTGAATTGCAGAATTTGATGATGCCATGGCCTTTCTCAACTTGGAGAATCGATATCATGGGTGAAATCCATCCTCATGCTTCTAATGGACATTGATACATATTGGTGGTCGTTGACTACTTCTCTAAGTGGGTGAAGGTAGAATCCTACAGTAAATTGAGGGTAAACCAGGTTGCCAAGTTTATAGAGAAGAATCTCATATGCTAATATAGGGTATTGCATCATTTAGTATCTGATAATGAGAAGCGACTAAAGGCTCTCTGTCATTTACAGCTCTATAAGTAGTTCATGGCAAATGCATTTAATAAAAGGGTCAAGCCTGCACTATACAGGAAGGTGATCTAGTTCTGAAGCAAGTTAAAGTGATTATCTGTGATCCATGTGGAAAGTTTAGACCTAACTGGGAGAGCCTATTCGTGGTTAAGAAAATGTTATCCAAAGGTGTTGTCCATATTTCAGATTTGGAGGGCAATAAATTTTTGAAACCTTTCAACCTTGACCAGCTGAAGAGGTATTTTATCTAGAGCAAAGGGCAAAAAAAGTGCATAATAAAAAGTAAAAAGTCTGGTGAGCTGAAAACTTACATAGGCAGCTCATGCAAAAATTGATACAAAGAAAAATGTTTACTCAATGAGTTGAAAATCTACTTGGATGGCTCTTGCAAAAGTTAGAGCTTTTTAAAAGCAAAAGGAGAGTGTTAAAATAATTGATCAAGAAAACTTACACGGAACTGTTAATGATAGGGGTTAAGTCCGATGCATATCAGGGAACTTCTGTGCTACTTTTAACATTTTTCATGTAAATGTTTTAATCTCATTAATGTAAATGGAACACATGTTCATAAACTTAGGCATAAGTAATAATAATTTCAAACACAAAGCAATGTCTTTCTTTATTGCATACAATTTTGTTGCTACCATGGACAGGTCCACCTGACCTGACTCTTTGAGATGGCTCCCATCCACTCAACCAAGCCATCGAATGTCAGCATCCTTACCTTATTAAAGGTGTAGCCTCTTCGCTAATGGCTATGAAGTGCGTACCTCTATAGATCAACCATTGGTGGTGTCAAGATTCCCAGCTTCTCTTAAAGTCAGATCTATAAAAAGAAATAAAACAAAATAAAATAAAGCTCACTGAGTTGAAAACCTTTTAGAAGGCTACTCAAGCAAAAATTAGAGTAACCCATTAAGTTGAAAACCTTGCAGAAGGCTACTCAAGCAAAAATTAGAGTGACCTATTGAGTTAAAAAGCCAAGGGGACAATTTAGGAAAAAGTTAGGGTCTAAAGCAAAATCAATGACTTGATGAGCCAAAAATCTCATAAGAGGCAACTTATGCAAAAATTAGGGCAAAAAATACAACTTTTCTAAGTTGAAAACTTGAAAAGGTGGCTTAGAATTCATACTTGCAATAGAAGCAGACTAGCACTTAGGTGTCCAGACTTACCTACCTCACTCTATCTAGCCCTAGGATCATTTCTGCCATGATCATCTAAAAAGGGGTCTGACCCTGCTCCATCTTGTCTATCATTGGGCCAATCAATAAATCCCCATGGACAGATGGGTTGTTGAATAAAAACTACCCCAGTAGTCTAAATTCTGCTACCCTCAGCCATGAAAGGGTAGTTATTAGCTTATGGTCATACAATTGGAAGATAACAGTAAGATCTATAGAGCTCTTTGCAATCAATAGTGACCTTGCTATTATAGGGCTAATGTCAAATGTTCTTATCAGATACAAGATTGCCTCTCAGGTAGGTACTGGCACTATCAAAATTGCCATCATTCTGCTATTAGTATATGCTCTAGGGCATCATGTTTCATTGTAATTTGATATTGAACCATCTATTAATAAGAGGCATTATTCATTATTCAGTTAACTCGAAAGGTTATTAACTAAATAATGAATTCCAAGATATTAGAATAGTACAAAGGAATTCATAAAGAAGTTTATGAAATAAGATTCTTATTGTATGCAAATGTTCAATATCTAAATTATCCCTAATCAATGTATTAATATAAATGGATATTATTAATGCGGCTAAGATCAGCACATGTTATACTTCCTTAAGGGATGATTCTCATTCATCATGACAAGAGTTGTCTAAAGTGAACATGTGGATGAGTAGTAGAGGACTAACTCATTAGAGGCCTTGCCAGTGAGATTTTGTATGGATAATTGATCTATGTCTATAAAACATATCTCATTCATATCAGTAGTGCAAGTATCCTCAAGACTTGAGATAACAAGGTTATCTTAATTATAGATCACTATGTTTTGACTCCTATGTTTTATTCCTCCATAGGAGGTGTTCATAACTTGGAGGTTGGATATAGTATGAACAGTTGAAGGTACTTGTTATCAATAAAGGATTCACTATCCCGGATTAAATGCAGAGGTTTTATCTCATTGATTCATGTAATATTCTTTATTCAAGAATCTCTGGCCAGAGTATGATGCCTATTGATGAATAAGTTTCATAAGGGTATTTTAGGAATATAGATTATGGCACATGAAACATCAAATTTAAGGTATGAACTAACATACTTGATCATGCATTGAGTTGACATTAATCCATACTCAAACCTGAATGAGATAAAGGATGGTAAAAGGAGTTTATTGCATTGAATCTGATGTGGAAGGGTTGTAGTCAAACTAACGACCTCTTGGCATTTGGGTAATCATGATGTATGACTAAAAACCGCTCATGATTTACATATGATGTTATTTAATGAAATATAATAATATGTTCATATGTTGCCAACATGTCAAGAACCCAAAAGGTTGCATACTAAAAGTAAAGAAATGATAATCATGAATGGATATTGGTGAAATAATGTTTTTATGGTAATGAGATAACCTATATTTTTTATTTTCATTAGAAAGAGCATGAAAAAAGCTTCAATTTAATACTAAGATCACTGAAATCTGATAAGTAGAACTCAAGATACAAGTGATTTAAGATAACATGTTTTACATGCATGTTATATATGGGTTTTTGATGGAATTAATTGATTTAATGGTCAAAACATGAATGTCACATAACTTATTCATGTATGATGAATTAAATAGAAGTACACATGATTGTCATGTGCTTCTAGAAGGAAATTTAAGTCAATCACATGCCAGAAGCATGTGACATGTACATGACTTGACTTAACATAACCTAAACCTAATTAAGGTTATATCATTATGTTTTTATGAAAACATATTGAGAGATAGAAGTATATTTTGGCTGCCTCTTTTTCCTTCTACTTTTAAAGAATTTCAAAGCTTAAGAACAAGGAAAAATAATTAGTTTTGATAGAATATCAAGAAGAAAACCAAATTCAATCATCATTCTTCATCCATTCTCTTTTATATTTTATTTTACTAGTCTCTAAACAAAACTAGTAATTTGATTACTAATCATTTTCTTAACTTGTGTGGGTAGTTTAGAGATCCTCTATCCTTGGGGATTGAAAATTTTGCTACAACTTTTCAAAAGGATAAAGAAAAAAGGAGATCAGCTTAAAGTAAGTTTTTCATTCTCCTTATATAATCTTCTTTGTATGTGATATTTTCTATGTATAGAATTGATAGATCCATTATAAAACATGTTTTTAAAAAAGTTTAAAACTATATCTTTCATTGCTAAACATGTTTTCATAAACCAATAGCTATATGTGACTCCGAGGATAACAGTGAACTTCTCATACATCAGACACAACTCTACGTATCCAAACCAGAAGACATGGGCTGCTAGATCCTAAAACCGCATAGCAACGTGCAGGAATACAATATTGATGGAGACTTATTAGAACGTCTGTAGATACTGGAGTCCAAACTTGCTCAATTGACTCCATTTAGTATCGTCCCACCAGTGGGAAATAGTACGGAAAGTAGAAAGTGATTATTAAATCATTGTCTATCTAACTCCTACATGGAAGAACATGCATGTTATATTTTGGTAGAAAAGCATAATGCATATTATTCTTACAAAAGAATAACAACAACAATCATCTTGGGTTTCACTATAAATCCAGAAGATATAGAGTTTGAATAGTTGATAGCTTACAGTGTTCGTACACCACAGCCCGAGTGTACTAGGCCTTCATGCTAGGTTATGTTACTATATCCTATGCTCTAATATAGAAGCCTCAGAGTTTTGACACAATGAATATGGAATCTAACATAATGTTTGCTCTAGGCGTCATCATCTCTTAATTGCTTCTCATCCAAACTAGGACTGTCAAGGACCGGAATATTGCTCTAAGCACTGGCCCATCTGCATTAACATAAGCATATAGGCATATAGGTCATGCACTCATGCATAAACACCTAGACATCCTGCATCTCAGAGCTGTAGTAGCGATGTAGTTCTATCAGTAGTCTTGTAGTGTCAACAATAGCATCCCAAGGCACCTGTACAGGTTAAACACATGTCAGATTAGCAGAATCAATAACATGCTTATGTACTTTGTAAACTCATATGAGTGGTGTTAGGCGGCTCAAACTCAATCTCATCACATAGGATGTCTCATATGGGTTATCAAGCTTGTCATAACTATAGATCAATAGGTTATGGCATCATATCAGCTGACCCTTGATGAAACCTAGGGATGCTCATACCCAAGAGGCACATTTGGACTATTGGGCTTTGGTCTCGATGGTGTCATAAAAATTAGTCAAATGCTTACTTGAGTATCATCTAAACTAGCTCCATTCAGTTTTATGCTAACAAAGTCACTTTGTTCTTGCCTAATCTTAGGTCTTATTCATGGTCATGAATGACCAAATTCTTAATCCCCAATAGAATTGCCTAAAAACCTTGCTTTTGGCCAAATTTTGCTTGCTATATGCACAACACATAGAAAATTTTGCTAATGTGTTCCAACCTCTGGATTGCTCTGCTAATATATGTTGGGTATCTATGAAGATGCACTCACAAAATAAGGATTCTCATAAAAATTTTAGAACTTTTAGAGATCATTTTCCTTAAAGAGTCTAATTTTCATGACCCACCATGTCTAAAAAAATCCAAAAAATCAGTCAAAATTTAGTTGAATAATATTCAAAAATTTAGGTGTTTTCTCTAAACTATTTTAATTCCAATTTCACTGACATATTACTTTTCCATGTCTAGCAGAGACAGGAAGTTGATCAAGTAGACGATCAGTTTTAGTTAAACCATTAGCTACTGGTCGAGCTGTTGACAAGACTATGTCACATCCTAGTAGTGGGTCATAAATGCAATCTTTGGAGATATTAGGCACTTACTTGATGATTCAAGCATAGATTTGACAGTTGATTACAAAACTAGCAATTATTCACCATGATCCAATAATTGATCACCTGGGTTCCACAATTGACCACTTGATTCAGTAGTGATCATGAGATCAAGCATTTCACTCTTAAACCTTGGCAGTAGGCATCTGAACTTAGATTTTATGTGATTTTTGAGCCTCACAATAAAGCCATTAGTCCAACAGTGACTTGATCAGCATTGATCATCTAGTTAAAGCATTGGGCTCCTAGTTACAAAATTGGGTTGTAAGCCTTAGTCTGAGCATTATCTAATTAGCATTGATCATTTAGCTTAAACACTAAGCTCATAGTATCAAAATTCAGTTGCAAGCCTTAACATGAGCACTATCTGATCAGCATCGATCATCTTACCCAAGCATAAGGCTTCTAATGGCAGTATTAGGTATCTTTTCTCCCTAATGGAGTTACAAGCCTCAGCATGGGCATTGTTTGATCAAGCATCTATGATCTTGCCCATGCACTGGGCTTCCAATGAGCTTTCCTCAAAGGAGTCATAAATTTTAACCTGAGCACCAGGCTCCCAGTAAGTTTTCCTTAATGGAGTCATAAATTTTAACATGAGCATCAGGCTCCCAATACCAAAGTTAGGTCATTAGTATTGACATCTCCAATGGACCACAATCTCTTCCCTAGTGAAGTTACAAGCCTCGGTATAAGCACCTTAATGGAATTTTTACTAATGGTTCACTTTCATAATCCCAACGGATCGTGATTTCCCCCGTGGAGCTGTAAGCCTCAGTATGAGCATTTTGCAAGTTTCAACATGAGCATCAGACCTTGACATGAGCATCAAACCTTGACATGAGCATCGATCATGTATTTCCCTTGCCTTGGTGAAAATTCATGTAGTGATTAGGTCTTGTTTTGATTACTTTTGCTTGTGTCACCTCAAAATGGTCCTAATTAGGGGTAAACTGTTGACATTAAATTTTCATCTGCAAGCTACAGTTTTGGGTTTTTATCCGTTACATTCATTTCCCATAGGAATTCATTTCATAATGCCCAAGTACCTCTTTTCCTTTATCATTTTCTTCCATTCATTCATTTTCTTCCTCCATTATTTCTCCATGTCATGTCATGTCATGTATATACATATGTTAATTTATGTTGCATGACATGATATATTTTGCTTTATGCCATGATATCAAATAAACATATGCAGGCATCATGATTTTATCATATGTACCATACAATTCACATATCATTCATTTCATATAACATGATGTTCATCAAACATTCATTTCATATTGCATCTTTTGAAAAGCATACACATCACAAAGCATCAAATGCATATAAATTTCTTTTCATATCATATAATTTCCATTTGACTATTTGATCATCATTTTCTGGTTAAAACTACATTTATTTACTTTGGTTATAAGTTTAAGTAATAGAATCCATCGCCCTTCATTCATAGCTAAATAATATTATCCTTCATATTTAAATACTTAAATTATTATCCATATTAAATGGTATTTGAATATACCTTCAAATAAGCTCTCATGATATAATATTAGCAGTATAATCATTGATCCAATTAATCATTTAAATTAGCCTATACGCTAATCTATAAATTTATACTATCAACATACTCGACAATTCATAGCTATTTTTTTAGCTTTTATTAAATATCAACATTAATAAATAAAATCATAATTTATCAATATCATTTATTATCATAAAATCATAATATATATTAGAAATTGATATATAATTCTAAATTAGTTGAGATTAAAATATTATGGGATAAATAAAATGGAACCAAAGTAAATAAATGTAGATTTAACCAGAAAATGATGATCAAATAGTCAAATGGAAATTATATGATATGAAAAGAAATTTATATGCATTTGATGCTTTGTGATGTGTATGCTTTTCAAAAGATGCAATATGAAATGAATGTCTGATGAACATCATGTTATATCAAATGAA
This sequence comes from Dalechampia spathulata, assembly GCA_948192965.1. Lineage (NCBI taxonomy): Eukaryota > Viridiplantae > Streptophyta > Magnoliopsida > Malpighiales > Euphorbiaceae > Dalechampia > Dalechampia spathulata. The sequence goes on from CANYBF010698705.1 coordinate 11,485, forward strand.
TGATATGTGAATTGTATGGTACATATGATAAAATCATGATGCCTGCATATGTTTATTTGATATCATGGCATAAAGCAAAACATATCATGTCATGCAACATAAATTAACATATGTATATACATGACATGATATGGAGAAATAATGGAGGAAGAAAATGAATGAATGGAAGAAAATGATAAAGGAAAAGAGGTACTTGGGCATTGTGAAATGAATTCCTACGGGAAATGAATGTAACGGAAAAAAAAGATTGTGAAATGGGTTCCAGTGATGAACCACATATATGAGATAAAATGTAAGACCTAGTACCATGCGCGCTTATGAAATGGCCTAGAATATAAAAAGGGCAATGAAATGAAATGAGATGATACAAAAAATATATATATATACGAGGGAGAATGCATAACATGAATGCAGTTGCATAAATGACATAAATCATGAATCATGATGAAGATTTATATGGTATGATGTTTAGTACTAATGTGCTTATGCAAAATTGATTATTAATGACATACATATCATGACATATACATGATGGTATTGAGAATGACATCTAATGATGTATTTATATGAATGATAATGATGATGATGATGTTTTATTGATGTTGACCATGATGATGATGATGATATCCATGGCATATACACTTAATAATGATATGAACATGATGATATAATATGCTATAATGATAAAGATATTCTATTGATGATAACATATTATGTAATGATGATGATCTTACATAATAATTGCTAAATGAAATGATTCGAGCTTATGTTAAATCATGAGATTGATTATGATGATAGAATGATAAGTACACCATAATCATGCTTATATGAGTATTATATTAAATGAATGTCTGATGAACATCATGTTATATGAAATGAATAATATGTAAATTGTATGGTACATATGATAAAATCATGATGCCTGCATATGTTTATTTGATATCATGGCATAAAGCAAAACATATCATGTCATGCAATATAAATTAACATATGCATATACATGACATGACATAGAGAAATAAGGGAGGAAGAAAATGAATGAATGGAAGAAAATGATAAAGGAAAAGAGGTACTTGGGCATTATGAAATGAATTCCTACGAGAAATGAATGTAACGGAAAAATGGGTTCCAGCGATGAACCACAGATATGAGATGAAATGTAAGACCCAGTACCATGTGCGCTTATGAAATAGCCCAGAATATAAAAATGGCAATGAAATGAAATGAGATGATACAAAAATAATATATATATATATATATATATATATATATATATATATATATATATATATA
>CANYBF010698796.1:0-12734 GCA_948192965.1 Dalechampia spathulata
CTTAGTTTTTAACTTATCATAAATTTCCTTAACATATCTTAAGTCATATTGCCTTATATCCTCCAATTAGTCAACATACCTTAATTTTTAACCATACCTATATATACCATTATTAATAACTTCATTAATCCTTCTAAAAAAATCTTAATATACTTATTTTTGTATTCATTTAAGTCTTTATATCCAATATGGCCATATACCCCTTGTTTCATACACTTTACATATCAATTTTCCATCTTAAGTCCATTTAATAATTCATAACTTAAAGCTAACCTTCTTAATCATATTAATACTTTCATTTAACTTTAATTATTATGATATATCCTTAAATTAAACTTAACAAAATCCATTTTCCTTAATTTTTAAAGCTTAAATACTCAAAATGGAAATTAAGTCTTGAAATCATTAAATTAACTTATCTTAAGCTCGATTTCCTTACCTTTTTTGCTATTAACCTTTTGTTTTTAATAAATTATCTTTAAAACCATATTTTAAACTTACCAACCATTAAAATGTTGCTTGAATGTTTCGGCCAAAATGAAGAACTCAACACAAACACACCTACGCAGTCATACATCCTTTTATTTCATACCTTTTACAAGCCTAACTCATCTAACCATTAAAACATCAATCAAAATCCATCAAAAATACTTCAAAAGTTTTTTGCTAAAACTAAAATCATACTAAAAATTCATCAAACAAGTTAATCCAACACTAAATCATACTTACCAACTCACCTTTTAAACCCAATAACACAAATCTTCACTTTAACTTCACCTTCTTGGATTTTTACTATGAATTTATGTGAACCTTTTTACTTTCTCCTCCTTAAGCTTGATCTATGATTAAATCAAGCATGCATGTACCTTAAATTTGAAGATCAAGCAATAAACAAAGTCAAACATTAAGGGATAGTTTCAGTTTCTAATAAAATCACTAAGAACTTAATAAATCTTAACTTACTCTTGATGTACTATGAGAAAAGAGTTTTGGTCACTCTTTTAATGGAAGCAACATACACATATTCAACCAAAACTTGAAGATCCAATACTATCTTAGCTTAAAACTTGGAAAACCAAGAACAAAGGAGAGGAGAGTTTGCGGTTTTTGCTTGTTTGAAGAAGGTATACATGCGCACTTTAAGAAGAATAAAAGGAAGTGGACGGATTCACCTTTAATCTTGAACTTTACTTGAATAACTTATTTAACTCTTGATTTTTAGTGAGAATAAATGAAGTACAAAGTGTTGGTTTTTGTTTTTCAGAAGAAAGAATAGAAGAAATGTATAAACAAAGAGAGAAATGTAAGGATGAGAAAGAGATAAGCTTAGAAATGAAAAGATAAGAAAGGAATGGAGAGTATTTACATGTTAGGTTTCGGCCAAATGAAGTTTAGAGGATAAAGAAATGGAATTTTAGTCAAAATGGAGATGAAATTTGGATGGAATTAGTTCCATTTGGAAAAAATCTCATATTAGTCCCTAAACTCCTCCAAAATTACAGTTTAGCCCCTACACGTATTTGTATACTTAAATCTACCAATCTAAATCCTTAATTTCATATTATACCCTCCTTTTACACTTTAATACACTATATTTTAATCATAAATACCATCCACTAATTTTCCCAATCAAATAAAATATGATTTCTTAACCTTCTCTCTCCATCCACTAATATTAAAATCCGAACTACTTTTTATATTTCCTATACACTTTTACAATTACCAATCCCATACTATTTCAAAATACATTCTTTTATATTCTATTTTCATTTATATTTATCTATTTATCATCTTACATAACACTAATTATCCTATTAACTTAATTATGACATCATCTTATCATTTATGACATCAAAATTAAAAATATAATTTATACATTTTTAATATTTAAAATTTTATTATATATTCTTACTAATACATTATTAATTCATAATTATTTATTCTCTAAGAAAAATCATAATTAATTTCACTCGCTTACATCATGCTTACATCATCATCACCTAATTATGATATCATAATTAATTTTTAATTCAAAATTTTCAAAATTTGCATATATTAAATTCAAGTTAAAACATTCATTTTGAGCTAACTTATGTAATCATACTAAATGTTTTCAACCTTGAAAACCTCAATTAGTTACCGTTTAGGGGTAGTTTCAGTGGTTTTCGGTAAAATTTTCAATTTCATCATTAGAGCTATAAACTTTAATTTTATCATATGCTTATCATCATAATCATAATTTCATATCATTTTCACACCAATAACATATAAAACATAGTATTTCAAGTAATTTCATTAATGCAAAGTGTGTGCTCGTTTCAGAATGTGACATAACTACCTTCCTATTAAGCAGTAAATCCTCTATCTTTTACAACCGATTTTTATTTTCATCATTACTACATGCTTTTTCCTTATTTTCTCATGAGTTAAACAAATTTACAGTCTCTCACTTTATCTTTTTCTTCATCAAGCTTTAGTGAATAATCACCTAAACTTTTGATAATTTCTTTTATATTTATTATTTAGTATGATAATCTCATATCTTGTCGAAATCTTCTTTTTTCTTATATCTAAATTATATCTTTATTTCCTTTAGTTTCTAATCACCTTTTGTTTTGTTTAAATGATGGCCACTAATCTTTCCATAAGTCAAAGTTGATTTTAATCATAGTTACTTATACATGTAAGTCATTTTACCCTCAATATGAAATCTTAATGGTTGTGCAACAATAACAGATATGGAGCCTATCATCTCTTATATGAAAAGTCACCTAAGAGGATGGTTGAGTAGAATTGGTTAATCATTTACATGCTAACGTAAAAGTAACTGATTACTTTGATCTTAGCTCATAAATATGACTCTTGCAAGCTTCATGTACAACTTTGTAAAATGACAAACACATTGATTAGCTCATTATTGTTGTGTTACTTTTGAATAAAGTATAATCACATGATTTTATAAAAATGAAATAATTTAAACTAAAATAAAAGAAATAAATGCAATAAATGTTAATGTATGAAATAATAGAAATAATGAATATACATTGTAATTTATACTGGCACTTATTAAGATCTTTAATTGATAAAAGTACATGTTTTCATACATGTGTATATACAATTATCTAGCTCTTTTATACATTTAATTCCATTGTAACATATAAATTTTGTATTTATAATGAAATATTCAATATAGTACCTATGTAATTATAATCATATTAATATGCAAGAAAACTAACATATCGTGATAATATATTTTACATAAAGCAACCTAATTTTTCCTATCCCCTCAAGTTACCAATAATAAATTTGATAATCCTACATCATTTACTTACAATTATTATATATTTCAATCCAATTCAATTCAATACACATCAAGATTATCAGTTAATTACATCAAATCATCAAAGTAATTATATAAATTAAACAACCAAGTCATACATAAATGATAAAAATAAACAAAAGTAATATTTTAATAGAAATAAATAAGCAAATTAATGGATGAAAATTAAATAACAATCATTCAAGTCTAACATCATTAAATCAACATAATTTCGCTACCAATTTATGCAAACTAATTAAAACAATTACCAAATTAAAAAATATATATTATTCATCCTACAATTATTAATAATAACTACTAATATTGTAATTAAAATTAAACAATTATTATTGTATTTTAAAATGAATTTACATTTTTTCAAGTAATTTTATTATCATATTTTTAATTATTCTATAATTACAAATTTTATTTATTTTTTAGCAAATTTCTTATCTAGTTAATTATAATTTATACATATTGTAACAATCTTCATTTATTTATTTTATAATATTAGTAATAACCTATTAAAAAAGGGAATAATGTGATTTAATAGTTACTAATTCATCTAATTACTAAAATATTCAAAATTTTAATTACTATTAATATGCATATAATTCTAATAGTTAAAACAAATTTCTACAACATATATAAAAGTATATAAAAATTTTGAATTTTAAAAAATTAAATGCAATAACATTATTAATTTTGATATCATTCACAACACAATTAACATAATGTTAATTCATGTTTGGTTGGATGTATTAAAGGATGTAATGTAATGGTGATTATATTATATCATTAATTACATCATTTGGATAATGAAAATTTTTTTTGATATAATGTATTCATGAACACCTATGTAATCAAATATATCTAAAGTAATGTATTATTAATCACATACCAATTTTTATGTATTCACTCCTACATTTCTTCATTGCAACTATATTAAACTCATTTTATTAATAAATAATTAATTGATTATTAATAGAATCATAAAAATAAAAGTATATAACATTAAAATTAAATTATTATATAATTGAAACATGAATTTCATAATTGAACATCAAATATAAAATAAATATTAAAATATTAAAATTTGAGCTAATGATCCAAATATTATAATTGATGAACTAAACATCAAAATTAAAATCAAAATCAAAATCAAAATTTGAAATATTGAAATTGAAACCTAAGATTAAACATCAACTTTTAATACAAAAATTTAAAATTTTTTATATAATTTAAAATAATGTATTTATTATATTATTGTTCATTTATAATTATTATCTAAACATTGTAGTGAAATGATGATTACATTATATTATATTATATCTTTAACTACATTACATGATTGAGTACATTACATTCCAATACACCCAACTAAATGTAAACTTATAGTTTTAATAATGCTAATAACTTATTTCTAATATTAATTCAAATTTACTGTTATTTATGAAAAATATTTTAAAACTAATAATATAATTATTATAAATAACTCATAGTAACATAATTATAATATATGTTTTGAGAATAAGTTTCATTACTTATTTTAAAAATATTTACTACCATTACATTTCTTTAATTCTTCTCCATTATAATAATAATAACAATAATAATAAATAAATAATATAAAAACAACAACAGCAATTATTATTATATAGTATTTCTAGTTTTTTCTATTACTATTATTATTGTTTTTATTGTGATAATAATACTTAGTATACTATTATTCAATCTCAATCACCATGATCATCTAAAATCATCTTTACTGTTCCTAAAAATTAATATAAAAATTACAAATAACAAAAAAATTAGGATTTATTGGTGAGAAACCATTTTTTAAAAAATCCCCTTTGAAAGTCCATGATGTGACAGTTGAAATGACTCTTAGTGCATCAATAACAGAAATGATGGGATTAAAATCTCAATAATGGTAACAAAAAATAATTAAGAAAGAAAAGAGAGTTAAAAATAATAATAAAATTTATAACAGCTCAACCAATAAATGGATATATCCATTTATTCAATACTTGAGTTTTCACTAATTAATTATTTGATTACAATAAGAAGGTTCATCTTACTAAGAACAAATCCCTAGTGTTTTCCTAGGACTCACCTTAAAACCCTTACAAAATATTTCTCAAGGTTCACACATAATCATTACTCAAGTTTAATTCCTTCATATCTTTCAAAAACATAAACCAAGAGAAAAAAGATTGATAACTCAAAAATTCTTTAAGAGGGAATTTTATATTAAGAATTCAAGAAATCAAAAGTCAAAATCATAAATCATCTTTGATAGGAAATAAAAGTACTTGATAATTAAATATTGAATTCTTACCTTCAACAAGGTTAATACACATCAATTTAGAGTTCATTTTAGCTCAAAGAGATATTAAGAGTGCATTAAATGCAAAACTACTTGTTATTTCCCTTTCATAGGTCACTTAAGAACAACTCTATAAATTGTGTAATCTTATTCGCTACTAAGTGGTATGGTTATACTATAGGAGAGATGCCCATACTATGTCATGGTTACAATAAGGGGTATTAATGGTTTTCAGGTTACTAAAGGGGGTGTTAACCTATCAAAATCTAAAACTTGACTTTTGATTTCAAATACAACAAAACTTAATTCTTTCAGCCTAAAACACTTTAAAAAATATTATTAGTAAAATAAACATGATTTTTTAACATTAAAATCAAGATTAAAGACCTTTTAAGTCCAATAATCTCTCTCTTTTAATGTTGATAAACCTAAATGATTTTTTTAATCCTCTCCTATCAAATTTCAAACTTGGAATTCTTACTTGCTTTAACCATGCATTATCCATAATGGAAATAGAATAAACAACAAGCATAATTTTAGTTAATCATAGCCAATAATACCAACAAATTCATTAAAAACACATGAAAATGTATTAGAAAATCATTTCATTGTACTTCTCCTCCTTTTAGTTATATTAAAAAGAAATTAAGCCAAAATAAATTTATGAAGTATATGAAACATTCAAATGCAAAGTATGTGTGTATATATACATAAACCAATCACATATGAAAGAGTTTTGAAAACTATACTCAAAATTCAATTTCAAATAAGTTAAACAACCATAATCATATAAAACATATCAATAATAATGAAATATTATATATTTTTATCATAAAAAATTTTCACAAGAAGCTACAATACCTTATTCTTTTATTCTAACAATGTAAGAAACTAAGGTTCTTAGTTATATGCCTTGAATATTCACTTAATCACTCTTTGTAAACTTCAACCACACTTACAAAATAACTTCATTTCAATTTAGGTTCCTAAATGTATTTGGATTCTTGGGAGTTAGCTTATCATGAGTCATTTAAAATATATCTCAAATTACTTAACCTAATAAAACCTTTATAATTTCAATGGCCGAATTTTTCATAATAGTGATAGTGACCTTTAAAACATTTTAGAAACCTATTTCTCATGTCATTTTTCTTTTTAAAATTCATATACAATTTTTTTTATGAATTTTGTATTGGAATATCTTACCATACATATACAATTATTCAAAACATGTATAAATTTCATAAAAAGAACATGTACCATGAAATGTTTCCCAATATGATGCGTTTTTCTTTCATGCTTTTTAGAATTATAAACATTATGTTTTTACATATGGCATTATAAATGAATAGATGCACTTAGCTTAAATTAATGTTACATTCTATCTGGCTTGTTTGGAATAAACACATTTGAAACTCTAGATGATTAAAGCCTTTTATAATTTTTATAATTGAATAAATGATTAGTTCTAACTCTATTTACTTTTCCATTTTTTTCATATCCCTTATGTATATGATTGAAATTTAGACATTTTTTACACAATGAGACTAGGTAGTCTAGAACTTTTGACCTTAATAAATATGGTTTTAGTATAGGTAAATGATAATATAAATGCATGACCAAAATCCAAACTTAGTTTATCGTACAATGATATTTATTATTTAGTATATGATGAATAATTTTTTATCCTTTCAAAAAATATGCATTATACTCATTTGAAAATTTACTTTTTTTTGTAAAATATTCAATTTATTTTCTAAAAATTTATAGAAGAAATAAAGAATAGTTTTCTTTCTTTAAAATCTCATGTTTATCCTTTAAAGAATCATTTTTCAATTTTTAAAAATCAAAATTCATTTCTTAAAGTTTCATTTTCTTTTTTACAAATCATGTGTCTAATAACTCATCATAAGATAATTCATTATTAATATCAATATCATTATTATAAGATTTAAAATGATTAGATGTTACCTCATCATTGTTAGAGGTTAAAATATGAGACTTCTTTATCTTGTTCTTCCTCATCATCTTTATGTTGACCCTGACTTTTCATCGACTTGCAATTTCTAGTTTCTGTCGGTTCGGCTTGGTATTAGTCCTCGTTACCATCTACAATTATGCATATATGCCTCTATGGTTTCCCTTGGGGATTCTGGACATTCAAAGCGCATTACAATTGACGGGGCCCACCACCCTCGTTAATTTATTCTAGGTGTTCTGTACATACATAACACACTTTATTATTGTCTATGCAAGGTAGAGCACACATAATGCAAAATATTGCATTTTGGGCACTTGACACTATTTACCTGAAATAGTACACAGGTGAGGCCCACCACCTTTATCAGTTTTTCTGACTATTTTATGCATACAGAGTATATCACGTGTTGCCTACGCAAGGCAGAACGCATGGCATACCAAATGCCACATTCCAGGCACATAACATTATAGGCCCAAGTTAGGGCACTAGTGGGACCCACCACATCTGACAATCCATTTTGAGTGTTCTGTGCACATAGAACACATTCCATTCATGCATACATGAGGCAGAATACTTAGCATGCAAAATGCCACATTCTAGGAACATCGCACTATGGGGCCCACTGCCTATTTTAGCCCATTTTGAGTGTTCTGTGCATACAGAGCACATTTCACTAATGCCCACACGAGGCACAACACTTGGCATGCTAAATGCCACATTTTGGCCACATAGCATTATGGGCCCGAAATAGGCCCATTAGTGAAACTCATCGTTCAGGGCTGAATTTGGCAAAACTCATAACTGCAAAGTGACTCGGAATACCGTTTGCATCTCAGTTGATATATGGTACACATCCGGTTTTGCCCATGCAAGCTGGCACACATAGGGCAAAAATGCTATATGCGTAGCACATAACACTATGTGCTACGCATATGGCTTAAAGAAGACGTTTGGTGGGGGGCCACTTTTGGGACCAAACGGGATGCAATTTGCCCACACGAGGTAAAATGCATGAATAGGGCATATAGCATTATACGCACACTATGTAAGGAAAAAAGATGTTTGGTGGGGCCCACCTTCCGGACCAAATCCGGAAAACTTTTCATTGCAAAATGTCCTAATATGTCAAATGACGCTTATTTGACATGTGGCGCGCATCCCATTTTGCTCATGTGAGGTGGCGCACATAGGGTCAAAATGTTATATGCTGTGCATATAACACCATATGCTACACATATAACACCATATGCTACGCTTGTAGCATTTGGAAGACGTTTGGTTGGGAACCTTCTCAGAACCAAACCGGATGTGTGCCACATTACACAATGCCTTGGTACATAAAATGATGCTTATTGAGCATGGGGTGCACATCCTGATGCAACCACAGTGGGTCCCACATGACGGGTCAAGAGGTGATATGCAACACATATGGCACCATGTGCGCAGCATATGGGTTATGTGCTGCGCACATCACATGATGTGCGGCACACATTCCCTTAAAATTTTTCAAATCCAACCCAAAAATTACAATTTTGCCATGCCCTAATTTGGCTTTATAAATATAGAGCTTAGGGTCTGAATTAAAAGTCTGAAATTTGCTCTAGAAGCAACCTCAAACTCTGCTAAAATTAATTAAACACTTAATTAATTAAATTCTAGGGATTTAGAGACAAATTGGATCTAGTTAGGCTCCCTAAGCATAATTGGAGTGAAGATCAAGGAGGAAGACCTACTGCCAACAGGTAAATCTTCCATTTTTCTTTGTTATTTTTCAATTCTGCTACTATTTACGAGCCATATGCTACCATATAGACCCATGTGTGCCACATGTAGCTCATGTGTGGTGCACATGAGCCTATATGTATAGGCTCTACATTTCAAAGAAAATATCATCTTTCTCCCATTTTTTGTCAGTTTTTCGTCCGATCTGGCTATTTCAGCAACATTAAAAGCTCCCTTATGCCTCTAGTGTTTTGGATTTGCCATATACATGCTGGATTTAAAATAATTTTAACTTTAAAATTATTTTTCTTGAGTTGGATGCAAATCCACGAAGCAAAACTCATTTTCATGCTCCGATCTGCTTAGATCGGGGCTGGATCTAGGGTTTTTGCTTAAAAATCCTTGATTTTCTTCTGTTTTTCAACTCATGTGTGCCACATATGCTACCATATACACCACACACAGCCTATGTGTGGCGCACATGGATCCCAGATTTCACAGAAAACACTATTTTTCGCCCGATCTGCTTTGGATCTGATTTTTCCAGTAACTCCAGAGGCATTTCCATGTTTTTGGGGTTTTGGATCTATCAAATATTATCCAGATCTAATTGATTTTAGCCTTAAAATTAATTATTTAAATTAATTGCCTAATTAATTGTTTGAAATGCAAAATGGAGGCTGATTCGTGTTCAAATTGAGGTACTGTCTTCATTAAAGTTGCTTATTTTGGTCTGTAGATCATTTTTGTACCGACAAATTTGATTTTCTTGCAGATTTACAAGCCATGTGCGCCACACACAGTCTATGTGTGGCGCACCTTGCTTGATGCGCGGCGCATATCCCTTGCAAAATTTTTAGAAAAACCATATCTTGAACCGTATTTTGACATATTTTGCTTTTTTCACTGGTATTTGATGCTTTACAGTGGCTCAAATATTCTAGATCTATCATAAAATAATTACATTTAATTAATTTTAGCCTTAAAATTAATTTTCTATGATAAAAAGCCATTTTACTCGTATAAATGCGGTTTTTGAAAGGATTGGATTTTAATTGGTCGAGTGGCTATCTCCAATATTTTTTTATGTGATGTTAGCCCTCCCATTTAATTTTCCATGATCAAATAAAAATAATTTTACCTAAAATTATTTTTATGAAAATTAATTTTCACGATTCAGCTTGTGTTAATTCACGTAATTATTACCAAATAATTGATGGATTTTGACTCTTGGTTCATGCTTTTATATGGCATTGGACTAGTCAAATAAATCCTAAATTCATTTGCTAATAATGAATTTATTTGTTTATTTTGCATATTAATCATTCATGCATTTTCAGGTTGTGTCGCTTGAGGAGAAAATTCACCCGAGGAGGAGGGGACGTTACTTAACGTCCCAAAATATGTATGCAAGGATATTTTTGTAGTAGGATAGAATTATTATTTATTTTGTAATAATTCCCCTTAATATCCCATGTGTACCATTATTTCCTCGATCCCTTTCACCGGCCTTTCGGTATTTTTATTCGTGGATGGATTTATATTTGCTTAAATATACGTTATCATGTCACATGCCATGTCACATGACACATTACACACTACTATGCTATGCCATGCATATTTCATGCCATAATATACCATATTTCATATGCATATACATACAAATATGCAAATACGCTAAATAACACCAATACACAAAACAATATGCGCAATTAACAAATATGCCATGCCATGCCATTATGCCATGATATTCCACATGCCATATCGCATGCCATGATATATACTATGTTGAATACACATTCACATACGTATCACTATGTCACGCCATACATATGCCATGTCATACATCATTCCACATGCCACGCTGTTGACCCTAACTTTTCACCCTCGTATAATTTCATATCTTTATTGATTCGGTTAGGATTTAGTCCCCGGTATCGATCCCTATTATGCGTATAGGTCTTCGTGTCTTCCTCTGCGTGTTCTGGTGCGCAGAACATTTCAGGACTGGTGGGGCCTACCATGGCACCTGGCGGGACCCACCATCTATTCTGAGTGTTTTGTGCATACAAAACACCATCCCCTGCTGTATACAAAGGCAAAACACTTGAAATGCGAAGGATTGCATTTTTGGCCCCGGGTACTATTCATCATGAATAGTACATAGGTGGGGCCCATTAAACAGAAGCGGGGCCCGCAGTCCCCAATAACCTATTCTATGTGTTCTGTACTTACAGAATACATTTTCTAGTTGCCTTATGCAAAGCACAACGCTTGGCATCACAAATGCCATTTTCTGGGCCCACTACGTTGTGGGGCCCACTTAGCAATAGCGGGCCCGCTGCTCCTTTTTCTTATTCTGTGTATTCTGTACTTACAGAATACATTTCACACCTGCCTATGCGTGGTAAGATATGCAGAATGCAAAATATTGCATTTTGGACCTAGGTTACTATTCACTATGAATAGTATACAAGCGGGGCCCACTTCCCCAATTAGCCAAGTCTATGTATTTTGTAGTTACAGAGTACATTCTGCTGCTGCCTTACGCAAGGCACATCTCGTGGCATTCCGAATGCCACGTTTGTAGGTTCACCACGCTGTGGGGCCCGCTAAACGCTAGTGGGGCCCGCTTCCCACTATTATCCACTTCAAGGTGTTCTATACGCATAAGAACACACCTTATTTACTACATCACTTGAGGCAAAATGCTTGGCAGACTATTTGCCACTTTCTGGGCCTTTTTATGCTGTGGAGCCATGAGGGTACTATTCATGATGAATAGTACCCAGGTGGGCCCATAGCCTGAATTCACCAATCTGAGTGTTCTTGACGCGTAGAACACATTTCCGCTAGTGCCTACGCGAGGCACGACTCACGGCACCCCGTTTGCCACATTTTAGCCTTAATGGGCCTATTGGGCCCAATCGGGCCCATTAGCCAAAACTCGATGTTCGGGGTCGAATTTGAGAAAACTTATAACTGCAAAGTTTCTTGAAATGTCATTTGCACTTTCCTAGACATATGGTACGCATCCCGTTCTGCCCGTACGAGGCGGAGCGCATAGGTAGAAAATGCAACGTGCGTAGCGCATAACCCTATAGGCTACGCACGTTGCATAGTAAAGACGTTTGGTCGGGAGCCATTTCGGGACTGAATTTGGAAAAACTTTCTTCTGCAAAGTTGTTCCTCACGTCGAACAACTTTGGCCTCAAAATTAATTTTTACGATAAAATGCCATGTTTACTCGTATAAATGCGATTTTTGAAAGGATTGGATTTTAATTGGTTGAGGGGCTATCTCCAAATTATTCCAAGTGATGTTAGCACTCCCAATTAATTTTTCCATGATCAAATAAAATAATTTTGCTTAAATTATTTTTA
>CANYBF010699112.1:0-28618 GCA_948192965.1 Dalechampia spathulata
TCATGAATGCTAGATTCATAAGGATTTGAATCACATACCGCTAGTCGAATTGCAAAATTTGACAACACCTTGGCCATTCTCAGCTTAGGGAATTGACATCATGGGTGAGATACATCCTAACGCTTCTAATAGACATCGGTACATACTAGTGACTATTGACTACTTCTCTAAGTGGGTGGAAGCTGAATCCTACAATAAAATGAGGGCAAAGCAAGTTGCCAAGTTCATAGAAAAAAATCTCATATGTCAATATGGGGTACCGCATCACTTGGTGTTAGATAATGGAGTACAGTTCTAGGGCCAAGTTGCTGACTTACTGGAAAAGTATGGGATCGAGCACCATTGATCTTCTCCTTACCACCCTCAAGTTGACGGGGCAGTTGAAGTGGCCAATAAGATGATTAAGTGGATCTTGGCCAAAACCATATGAACTTACAGGGACTGGCATGAGCAGCTTCCATTGGCTTTAGGGTCCAAAGCAGGAACAATAACCCGATGAGTTAAAAACCTTGCAAAAGGTGACTCATACAAAAATTAGGAAAAAAAACAACTTTTCTAAGTTAAAAACCTGCGAAGGTAGCTTAGAATCATTACCTGTAACATAAGCAAACTACCACTGAAGTGCTCAGACTGTCCTCACTTCACTTTATCCAACCCAAGGATTATCTCTGCAAATAATCATGGGAAAAAGAGTCCAGCCTTGCATCATTTGGTCCACTACAAGCTTAATTAGCAAATCTCCATGATCGAACGGATCAATAAATAAGAATTATGCTAACAATCCAAATCCTGTTATTCTCAACCATGAGAAAGTGCCTATAGACTTTTGGCCATATAGACGGAAAACAACAGCAAGATCTACATGGCCATCTGCAGTCAAAAGCGGCCTCATCTCAATCGAGTTAATATCAAAAGCCCTAATCAGATACAGGAATGCCTCTCCAATAGGCACCGACACTATCAGTATCGCCATCATGCTACAGGAAACTCCGAGGATAGCAGCAAATTCCTCATACATCGGGCACAGCTCAATATGTCTGAACCGGAACACATGGACTACCGGATCCCAAAATTGTACGGCAGCATACAGAAAAGCATTGTTGATCGAGACTTGCTGAAATGTCCTTAAGTATTGGAACCCGATCCCGCTTAATTGACTCCACTCATCATTGCCCTAATGGTAAGAAAGAGCACGGAAAGCAGATAGTGATTGCTGAGTCATTATCTATTTAGCTCATGCAAAGAAGAGCGAATGAGTTATGTTTTGGCAAAGAAGCATAAAATATGAGATATTTATAGTAGCAAACAAATTTGGATTCCACTAATAAATCCAAAAGATACACAGTTCAAGCTTTTGGCTATTTTCAAAGCTGTACACCATAACCTTAGTGTACTAAGCCCATATGCTAGACTGTAATGCACTGTCTTATTATTCTAATATAGAAACTACAAAATTTTGACATCATGCATCTGGGAATCAAACGTCATATCTTCTCTAAGCATCATCTTCACTGGAGTGGTCATCATCAGAACTGGGACTATCCGAAACCTCGATGTTGTAACACTCTAGATGCACTATTATCCGGGCGATCTCTCGTCCCATCTGCTCTGTCATCTAAGCATAGTGGTCCCGCTCCTCTCTCTCTAACTGTCTGCTTATCTGCAAACATAAGCATATAGGCATATAAGTCATGAAGCATCAGCCATAGCATCCTTAGGTACCTACATAGGTCAAATGCGTGTAAGACCACTAAAGTCAAAGCAAATACAAAACACATGTACTCACATGGGTGGTGTTCAGTGGATAAAACTCTATCTTATCCCTCACTGGCACCGGAAAGGATGTTTCATATGGATGACCAGTCTTGTCATATGTATAGATCAATGGGTTTTGCGGCTACATCAGTTGACCTTCCATAAATTCTGTCAGGCGCTCATATCTTGGGGGCACTTCTGAAGTATCAAACATCAATCTTGGAGGAGTTGCACCACCATGAGCCTCACAAGATCTTTTCGAGACACCGCTACTTTGAGAACTGCCAACGGCCGGTGAACCATGACGTCCACCTCTGCCCTGGAAAATATCTGGTCTTACTCCAGACCTGCCAGCTCTGTCATGCTGACCTTGGCATGTAGAAAGTTCCACAGGCCCCAACAATCTCATCTAAATGAAAGTAGGGTAGTCCACTAGCAACTCAAACAAATGCTCTCACCCAGGAGTACTAGTCAAACCAGTGATCACCTCTAGATCCACATCAGTACAAGATGCCTAAAACATCACGCGTGGTGGAACAACAGGCTCCACACGGCTCTCTGGTTTCAGTTGCCAGTCTATCACACGCTCTCCCAAAGAGAAGAGTCTACCCTCGGGACTCTCCAACAGCATATGACGTTCATCCTTGCATGTTGAGCTAGTCAAATATTCTAGCCTTGGATACATATTACTCCAGGGGTAGGGACGTACCTATTTCGATAATGATGACAGATCAAACACCTACTTAGGTACTTCTCAAACCAATTCAATACAGTTTAATGCTAATTAAATTATTTCTTCTTACCTGGTCCCAGGTCAAATCATTGAGATCTCTCTTAACTCATCCATCATATAGTCAAGCCTCCAACGCGGTGCGCTCCATGCTTACAGATGGGGAAAACCAAGTGGTACTCCCTGTGAGATCTCAGGTTCTAGTAGCAATCCAAACTCATATGCCATGATCTGCAAGATCAATATGCATAGTCAGCAAGACTCCAACAAATACTACAGTATCAGAATCGGCAGAATTCTGTTTACCTCTACGACTTTCCAATAGCCGATGAAGCGGTCTCTGCACTACCTACTGCAAAAATCCAATCCCTGTATCAGATTGACCAGACCGGCACTGTCCCAGTTGAATCAAACAATAGACTCCAGATCATGAAGGGCCTACAATACGCATATATGGACATTATTTCTACTGTCATTAAACAGAGTACTTCCTAGCATATATAGCAGGAAACTATGAGTGTACTAATCTATAGAGATAATCCTACCTAGCATCTCTACCAGCACTGCCTCCCGAAGACAGTCATATGATATGCTTTGCCCACCTCTCACACTAGGGGACACACCCAGCAGATCAAAAATCATGCCATATGCCCAACGCGGTGAAGTCAGTCTAGCATCAAACTGAATGGGCTACCCAGCACACTCTAGCCCAGTGATTCTAGTAAAAATTCTTGGGGTGATAGTAATCTCACCCACAGGCAAGTGGAAGGTATGAGTGGAATCCATCCACCGCTTGATCATTGCAGTGATAACAAATCTATTACATCTCTTTTTTGCACCGACAAAGCAAGAGATATACGGACCAAAATAGCTCTAATCTACTCTGACGGGTATCTCCCGAGGTAGTTAGGAGTACCATTCACCGATCCCTCGAATGCTACCAGTCTCGATGACTGTTCACTCCCTCTATAAATCATAGAATTCAGGTCAACTATAGTCTAAATTATAGAATACAAACAACACTACAGAGGCCTTGAGTTCCTCCCTTAGACCTAAAACCTACTTATTCATGCTTATGAATGAATAAAAATGAGCAATTTCTCAAAAAAATGGCCCAAAAATGCATGATTTGGCCTAACTTTCACTACTATATGCACCATATATAACACTATGTACGCCATACATAGGTTATATGTGGCACACATAGTGCTATGTGTGCCACACATAGCAAGACCCACTCCAAAAAAATCCAGATTTCACCAAAATGTCTCGACAAACACATCCTAACCTAAACTTAGCTTTAGCCTAACACCTAATTCGGGTCAAATATTAACCTAAATGCAAGAAAAATAGCTTAAAACTCAACTTTAAAAAAAAAACCATAAAAAATGAAAAACCGAGCCAAAACGTGAAAAAACTCACCTTCTCGGAAGGAGCTCGGTACCGATGGGAATCTATGGCAAATGTCTCTATAATTGTATTGCCAAAACGAGCCCCAAAGTAACTATGATGGGTCGTATGCTCAGTTAGAGTATAGCTAGGGATAGATTCCGGGTCCCGGGGGTCGGTTGCATCCTAATTCCGGCCATTTTCGTAAAAACGCTAAGTTTTTGGTTTGGGAATTGAGAGAAAATTGAATATTGGAGGGGAAACAAACTGATTTTTAGTTGGAAACCTTTGAGTTTAAAAATTTTCAAGGGATGTGTGCAGCACATCATGGAACGCGCACCGCACATAGCAGATTTTGCTAATGTGCGCTACCTTCAGGGGAGCTTTGCTAATGTGTACCACCCTCTCACTAAAATGCACATGAAAAGTTAGGCCTCTAGTAAAAATTTTAGAATTTTGGAGGTCGTTTACTCCATCGAGCCCAATTTTCATGACCCACAGCGTCTGAAAAATCCAAAAAATCAATCAAAATGCAGCAGACTGATGCTCAAAAATCTAGGTGTTTTTCCTAGACCATTCCAATACCAATTTCACTGATAAATTGTTTTTCCATGTTTAGCATAAATAGGAAATTGATCTAGCAGATGATCAAAACTAGTCAAACCTTTGACTTCTGGTCAAGCCATTGACCAAATAGTGTTGCATTCCAACAGAGGATCCCAAATGCAAGCTTTGGAGATAGTCAACACTTATTTGATAGCACGAGAATAAGATCTGACGGTTGATCATCGCGACCCAACAGACGGTCACCTCTGGTTCCGTAGCTGAACTACCTAATCCAGCAGAGATCATAGAATCAAGCTCTTAATTCCCAAACCCTAGCCATAGGCATCTAAATGCCGACTTCAGATGATTGAATCTCGCATTGAAGCCATCGGTCTTATAGTGACCACCGGTCAGCCTTGATCGGATAGCCTGAATGTCGGACCCCCAGTGACAGAATTGGGATTTTTACTGATCAAAACCATCGACCAGAAAATGTCAAAGACCCAACAAAGGATCCCAAATGCCATTTTAGGAATTTTTGGCATTTATTTGATGGCACGAGCACTAACCCAGCAGACAGTCATCTAGGTCCCACAGTTGACCACTCGATCCAGCAGCGATCGCAGAACCAAGCCTTTGGTTCCCAAATCCTAGCAGTAGGCATCTGAAAGCTGATTACAGATGATTTCAAGCCTTGTAGTAAAGCTATCGGTCTTGTAGAAGACCTTTGATCAGCATTGGTCATTCTAGCTCGAGCATCGGGCTCCCGTGGCAGAATTGGGTTTCTAAGCCTCAGCATGAGCAGCAAATCAGCATTGATCACCTTTAGCCCAAACATCGGGCTCCCAGTTGCAGAATTGGGTTATAAGCCTTAACACGAGCACCCTGCAAGCCTCAACGTGAGCACTCTGTAAAGCCTCAACACAAGCACCTCACAAGCCTCAGTATGAGCATCAGGCCTTCATGTGAGCATCGATCAGGTACCTTCCTTAGTTTTTGTGAAAAGTCATGTTATGATCAGATCTCATTTTGACGACTTGCACTTGTGTTGCCTCAAAATGGTCCTGATTAGGGGCAAACTATTGACCCTGACTTTTCACCCTTGTGTATTCTCAGGTTTTTATCGATTCAGCTTGATATCAGTCCCCGATGTCAACCTCGATAGTGCATATATGCCTGTTTGGCTTTCTCTGAGTGTTCTGAGTGTACAGAGAACATTATGGTGGGTGGGGGCCTACCATGATGTCTGGTGAGGCCCACTACCCTTGTCAGCTTTTTCTGAATGCTCTGTACATACAGAACACATTTCATGTTGCCCATATGAAACAAAGCACATAGCATTATTTGCCAGAAAAAGACGTTTGATAGGGCCTACATGTGAGGCCCACATGCGAGGCCTGCATAAGTAGAGCACACTAACGATGTCTCATAATGTCAAATAACACTTATTTGACATGCGAAATGCATTGCATTTTACCTGTACAAGGCAAAATGCACAAACAAAATGAATTTAGTGCATAGTACTATACATACAATATGAAAGAAAAAAAAAGACGTTTGGTAGGGCCCAACTTCTGGACCAAATCCGGAATATTTTTCATTGCAAAACGTCTTAATATGTCAAATGATGCTTATTTGACATATGACGTACATCCCATTTTGCTCGTGCAAGGCAGCATACATAGGGGAAAAATGCTATATGTGTAGCGCATAATGCTACGCACTACGCATATAGCGAAAAAAGACATTTGGTCGAGAGCCTTCTCGAGACCAAATCGGATGTGTGCCATATTACACAATGTTTTAGCATATAAAATGATGCTTCTTGGGCATAGGGTGGACATCCCGATGCAACCATAGTGGGCCCCACGCCACAGGTCAAAGGCAATGTACTGCACACATAGGCTATGTGTAGCGTACATAGGCTATGTATGGCACACATGCCATGATGTGTGATGCACATAGTCTAAAAATTTTCAAATCCAGACCAAAAATTACAATTTTACCAAACCCTAATTTGGCTCTGTAAATATAGAGCTTAGGTTTTGAAAAATTGACTCCGAATATTACTAAAAGCAAGTCAAAACTTTGCCAAAATCAATTCCTAATTAATTAAACACTTAATTAATTAAATTGATAGGGTTTTTAGAGACCAACAAACACTAGTTGGGTCCCTAATCATGTTTGGAAGCAAGATCTTGAAGAAAAACCTACTGCTCAAAGGTAATTTTTCAATTTTCTTCCATTTTTCTTATGGTTTTTGCATAAACCTTCATATTTTGGCTTGATTTTCTTATGATTGGCTTCAACCATATTTTTTTATTATTATTAATGCTATTTTATAATCAAAACTACGTAGATCTATCTTCGATCTGCCTAGATTTGAGCTAGATCTTGCATTTTTGCAAAAATCCTTCATTCTGTCACTATTTTTTGAGTATCTGCTGCACATATACACCTATGTGCACCATACACAGCCTATGTGTGGCGCACATAGGCTCCAAATTTCATAGAAAATCAAATTTTCCCTCCGTTTTTGCCCATTTTCTTCCCCAATCTGATGAATCTAGCTTCATCAGAGGCTTTTCCATGCTTCTGGTGTTCTAGATCTATCATATATTCTCTATATCTAATTAATTTTTGGATCTAAAAATTAATTTTCAAAGTTAGATGCTCATCTACAGGTCAAAAATGCATTTTCTTCCTTAGATCTGCTCAGATCTGGCCCGGATCTCATGTTTTTACTCAAAAACATTATTTTTCTTCTATTTTCTCTTCCATGTGCACCACACACAGCCTATGTGTGGTGCACATAGGTCTATGTGTTGCACACATAGGCCCTGAATTTCACAGAAAATGCCATTTTTCGCCCATTTTTGCTTCGAATCTGATTTTTCTAGCAACATTAGAGGCTTGTCCATGCTTCTAGTGTTCTGGATCTATCAAATATTGTCTAAATCTAATTGATTTTAGCATTAAAATTGATTATTCAAGTTAATTGAACAATTAATTGTTTGATTTGCAATTCAGAGGCTGATTCGAACTCAAAATAAGGTACTGTCTTTATTAAAGTTGATGTACTTTATCTGTAGATCATTTTTATACTGATAAATTTGATTTTCTTATAGATTTGCTTTTGATGTGTGGCGCATATAATGGTATGTGCGCAGCACATAGCCTATGTGCTGCGCACGCAAGTTCCCTGGAAAATTTTTGAAAAATCACATTTTTCAATCATTTTCAAACCCAATTTGATTTTTCCAGTAATATTTGATGTTTGGCAGTAACTCAACTGTATTGAATCCATCAAAAATTAATTATATTTAATTAATTTTGGCCTCAAAATTAATTTTTCATGATTAAATGCCTATTTAACTCGTATAAATATGATTTTTGATAGGATTGGATTCAAATTGGTTAAGTTGCTATCTCCAATTGCTATTATGTGATGTTAACATTCCCATTTAATTTTCCATGATCAAACAAAAATAATTTTACTTAAAATTATTTTTATTTTCACGATCTAGCTCGTATAAATTCGCATGAATTGTTGCCAAAAATTGTTGGATTTTGACTCTTGGTTCATGCTTTCATATAGCATTAGACTAGTCAAATAAATCCTAAATTCATTTACTACTAATGAAATTATTTATGTTTATTTTGCATATTTCCATCGTGCATTTTTGGTTCATGCAACCCAAGGTGAAATAGTACCCGAAGAGGAGGGGGTGTTACTTAACACCCTAAAAATGTTGTATGCATGGATATTTATGTAATAGGATAGGATTATTCAATGTTTTGTAATAATTCCCCTAAAAATCCCGTGTGTACCCCTATTTCCTCTATTCCCTTTCACCAGCCTTTATTATTTTTGTTCATGGATGGTTTTATATTTGCCTAAATATATATGTCATTCATGTCACATGTCATGTCATATGCTACTTCACACACCCCTATGTTATGTCATGCATATGTCATGCCATAAACATTATCTCGTATGCCAATACAATCCTAATACACCAATATGCAATGCAATACACGCAATATGCCATACTATCTGCCAATATGCCATGCCATGTCACATGCCATACCGCATGCCATAACATATACCATGTTGAATACCTATTCACATACGCATCACTATGTCATGTCATGCATATGCCATGTCATTACACATATATATTGTTATGTCATATCATGCATATGGTATGTCATTCACTCCACATATCATGCGTATGTCATGCCATTCATCTCACATGCCATACATATGCCATGTTATTATGATATTATTATTAGGTCATGCCATGCATATGATATGTCATCTTATTATGTCATCACATCACATATCATGCATATGCTATGGTATCCAAATGCTATATAGTATTATATGTCATTCTATGTGCAACCTTGCAATGCCAAATCGCATGTCGCACTGTGTGCTTACATATACGCTTGTATGCTTGCCTGCTTAAGATAATTAATCCTAACTATGATGGTAAAATCAATTTTGGAAACTCATAGAAATAGATCTCCACCACCTAAACCCAATCTTTGAAGGGTTTAACTAGCACTCATGCTATAGGTCGATTGGACCAATCTGGAACCATCCGGTGGTGACTCCCTTGTGACTCTTTTGAGTCTGTATCATTCCTCGAGGTGACCCCTCTGTCCATGAGCATGAGCATCGCAAGCCTCACTTTGGGCTCCGGTAGAAACCGATGCTCACAATTATTAATTATCATTTATCCATAAAAGATTATGAATGTTTAAATAAATAGGTTAAACATATATATGCACATTAATATTGAATTGATGATGGCAAGTATAAATTATGATATGATATTGATATGTATGATTGACTATTGTTTGGGGGCAGGAATGACATATGATGCAAATGATATACCTATGATTATGAGACCTTATATATATCCTTCATGCTTAATAATTAATGATAATAAAGTAAAATTAACATGTAAATTATAGATAGAATATATATGTGTGTGTATATTGGTTTATTTATATACTATATGAGCATTATATTAATGGCATGATGTTGATTATAAGACAGCATTTGCTTATTATGAATAATAGTAAAACCATGCAGAATCATGTATGTTCAAGTAATTATATTATTAATGAAATGTGTAATTATTGAAATATTGAATGGTAAAATACAAAGAATAGATAAATAGAAGATTGAAAGGTGCAACAGTTAATTATATTTATGATATTAATAAATTAATTGAGATTATTATATGTTTATTTTTAATTATCATTTATCCATAAAAAGATTATGAATGTTTAAATAAATAAGTTAAACATATATATGCATATTAATATTGAATTGATGATGGTAAGTATAAATTATGATATGATTTGATATGTATGATTGACTATTATTTAGGGGCAGGAATGACATATGATGCAAATGATATACCTATGATTATGAGACCTTATATATATCCTTCATGCTTAATAATTAATGATTATAAAGTAAAATTAACATGTAAGTTATGGATATAATATATATATGTGTGTGTATGTGTATGTGTTGGGTTATTCATATATTATATGAGCATTATATTAATGGCATGATGCTAATTATAAGATGGCATTTGCTTATTACTAATAATACTAAAACCATGCAGAATCATGTATGTTTAAGCAATTATATTATTAATGAAATGTGTAATTATACAATTGATTTTATATGCTTAAATAATTATGTTGGTTTGATTTACTTGTATTAATTGATATTTCCTATTTGAATTGAGATTATACAATCATATATGTAGTGTTCATGATGATTTGCAAATTTATTATGAATTATTGCAATTGACATTAATTATGTTCATGCTTAAGATTTATTTATTTTTCATAAGATATGGCAAAGGAGGTAAATTGAATTCAAACAAATGTTGCTTATGATGGTGTATTTAGTTGTTAATATTAAAATAAATGATATATATATCATAATCACACATCTTGTTAACATTTTTGGGTTGTTCATGCATTTAAATACATTGCATTCATGAGGAGTTATGAGGATGACAATGGATTATGGATGATGAGATTATAGGGCAAGTTGATTATAATCATGAATGCTAGTTAAACCTTTCAAAAATGAGTTCGAGTAGTAAAAATCTATTTCTATGAGTATCATATTTAATTTTATCATATTAATTAATTAATTGCACCTAAGCAAGCAATTAGCATTCATTAGCTTGAATAAGCAAAACAAGTATAGCATGATATGGAAATGAGTATAAAAGCATAATAACAATACAATAGATATAATAGCAAAGGGGAAGTATGAAATAAGGGATACAATTCAAATCAAATAACAAATACAATTAACAGAGGAACATGAAATAGAATAAACAATCTATTCTATTACAAAAGATACTTTAGAAGTATAAATATGGCAATTCAATAATGTCTTGGCCTCTCCCTTCAACAACAAAAAATTTAACTTTAATTAGCATGAGCCAAAAAATACATCATAAAAATGCACAAATAAAAATTATGGTTAATGTAAAAATGGTACTTTTGGGATAATTGTAATTAATTCAAGGTAATTACAAGCTTCAATAATTTCTATATAGATCCCTAAAGTCTAAAAACAGAGTTAAATATGTGTTTCAGGCTAAAATAAGTGATTTTCCATCTCATAAATTATAATGTCCTATGCATATTGTAGAGGATCAATAATGTGCGATGCACATTGCTAAAGAGGCAATGTGTAATGCACATTACTAGTATGGGGAAAAAATAAATGTGAAAATGCCAAAAGTTCATTAGAATTAGTCATGGATCATAATTTTAAAGACTTCATAAACATTTTTTCATCATATTGACTTGAATATACACTAAAATTAGATCAAATCCTCTTAATTTAGCATATTTTACATGAATAAAGAACATTTAACTTTTAAAAATTGGTTTAAATGCTAAAACCTTAAGAAAATAAGTGTTATTTGACTAACTTAGATTATTTATATAATTTTCAAGCATAAATGCTATTGACAAGTTCAGTTCTTAGGCAAAGGTAGGAGAAAGACTCATAGAAAATGTACCCAACTCATAACCTGTGTTATATATTACATATAAAAATGGAACATATGACACATGTTCTTAGGCAAATTGCAAAAAATATAAAAAAATGAGATGAGAAGTAGAAAAGCACTAAAAATTGAATATAAAATGCAAAAAAAGAAAACGAATAGAAAGGCTTTCAAAGCTTATCTTGATTAGTAATTAATTTTCTTAATTCAAAAGTATTTGGGTAAATTAAATTGGTTTGATTATTAAATAAATTTAATTATTAAATAAATAAAAGAAATAAATGTATTTGTGAATTAAGGATTTTAAGAGTACAACTATGTCATGTTGTAAGAATATATATCAAGCCTTATATCTATTTCGCATTTATTTAATAATTAAACTATTATCACTGTGATAATAGCAAAAATGCATAAAATTTTAGGATAAATTCGAGGAGTATTTATTTTCATGTTAAATCAGATTGAGAATAAAATAATATCATGATAATTCATATCATATTAAATATATAATTTAAATATCATATAAAATTAAATATCAAATTAAGACACTAAAATCGAAAAAGAAAGTAATTTATAGGCTGGAATTGAGTAATAAGGGGGGGATGGTGGGGTTGAAGCTCAGTAATTTTGGGAAATAAGTGAAAATGAAATGTTGCAACCACACATTTAGAAATGGTGACAACACATGCATTCAGCCTCAACAAGCACATGGAATTGCATCACTCATTGTGGCAAAATAACAACCGTATGACGTTCATGTTGTGTGTGTGTGTGTATATATATATATATATATATATAAAATAAGGAGTAAAGATTATCCGACATTGATTATATTTTAATCTAATGAAAATATACTAAAATATTAGAGTTGGTGATTATAATGATAGAATTAGAAGGGGGAAGGGGTTATTTCCCCTGACCTTATAAAATATATTGATATTTGTGTATTTTCATAGATAAAAGTCTTCTACGAATCATCCATCAATTTTCGTTCTTTCCTTTTAATGATTGGATGGGTATCTTTTCTCGCAACCTTTCATTTCTTCTAATCAACCACTTTCCTCTCCCTATTACTACTTGAGGTTTGTTTTCAGAGTTTTCATTCAATGAAATCAATTATTTGAATATGTGATAGTTATTTTTATAACAATTAACTGTTATATATTACTTATTCAGTAAAATACATTTTTTGGTTGGATATTCAATCTAGAATAATAATAATAATAATAAAGAGTCAAATATTAAAAGTTAATTAGGGACTTAACTTATTACCTAAATTAATATTAAGTTAAGTTTGACAACATAATTTAAATTTATTTATTTATTTCATTCAATTAAGTGCAAATAAAATTTTAAAATAATAAAGTTTAAATTTTTTATTTTATATATTAAGTTATATATATTTTGAAACTTTTTATAAATGCTCTATTCCAAATATGATTTCTTAAAATATAATATGGAAAATAATATTAAATACAAACATATTTGCCCTGATTTAACAATAATGATAAAACATTATTAAAATCATAAAAGAATAATTAATTTATGGCATATGTTTATCATCCCTAAATGTAAAAGAATTCAGTTAATGATAAAAGAAATAAGCAAAGCAAAAACTGCAGATGGAAAACTCATTCTCATCATAAGATTCATAATATTCTTTTCACTTTGATTCAAGCTTAAATCGTCTCGTAAAGAAAAATAATTAGAATATCATTCTTCAAACATCTATCACATGTTATTGAAAAAAGAAAATACAAACCAAGAAAAATTATGTAGAAGGTGCTCTCTAAGCCTTTAAAGCTACACCAAGCATATTTATTTAAAATGACCTGTCTAAGATATCATATAACAATAAGCATATTATAATTCACATGTCTTACTCAACAAAATCATAATCTTAGATGGCTACTACCATTATTCATATTTTTGGTATTATATTGATACTCAATTGTCAATTTAGTTTACCAAAAATTGTTGAGTAAAACTTTTATCATTTGTGTTTTCTCCTTTTTCTTGTAATGGAGAGATATAAGACTATTCAATGCATTACAACTTCATGTAAGACACTCCATTGTTATAAACATTAACATAGTTCACTATTTTTCAAAAATCAATCAGGCTTAAACTTTTTAAAAAATAAATTATTCATTCATTCAGTTCTAAGACAATCATTCATAATCTCAAAAACATGTAAGTTAGTAATACAAGAAACCAAGATATTAGACCATACAAATTAACAAGTTAATATATATATATAAACAAATCATCATGGAGACTGCAAAATTATGCAAGAAAAATAAAAAATTTTGGTAGTTATGATCCCTCCTCATGCTTAATTTTATGCATTTATTAAGTACAAAAATAAAATAAAAGGAACAAATTGTCTTAATTATATGAAGCAAAAGCATTATTTTTCATAGATTATCAACTTTGATGAATAATGGATGATGTGATTCGATGTTGAAACATTAAAATAAAAGCAATAAAAGAAAGCCTAAAACCAAAACAAAATAAAACATGCAAACAAAATAAAAAATAATTAATGAAACTAAAAAAAAAACAATAAATCTTTATAATTGTTAATTCAACTATAGAAAGGTAATTTTTACTTTTTAGCGTTCTTTTCATTTTTTTACAATTATATCTTAATTTTGTCTACCATTCTTACTTTTCTAAAAAAAATTTCTAATTTTTAAAAATATTTCTTGCAATTTAATAAATTTTTTTCCTTATTTTACAATTTTATAATCATATTTTTTTAAAAGGTTTTTTATAATTTTTTAAAACTTCTTTTATTTAACCTCTAATGTTTACAACTATCATATTATCACTGTTAGGTTGAATCTTAATCAACATACATATATATATAATAATTATAATTCTATGATTTTATTTGTTATTTTTCACGATTTAAGGGCTTTGTGAGTGAGATATTAGTTGCCTAAGATGATTGATAACCACAATATTAGAGATCTACTATGAATGAATCATGTCTCTAGGAAGTTCTTTTTTGATTGATCAAAACACTAAGTGGTCATGTTATCATTATTCGTTAAAGTAGAAGTTATGGTTAGATAGAAAAGTATTAAATCAAACCTTTTAGAGTTAGGTTCAAGTAATTGAATTTTTAATTAATCATTATGTTCTAATAACTGTATGAACATTTATAACACCCACATAAGCATTAGTAGAATATTATTTAATCTCTTTATGTCTATTTTGATATTAACAAACTATTTTACATTGAGTTATATGATATTGATCAAGTTAACACTGTAACTTTTTATAATAGTTAGTGGTATCGTCACACCACACCCTTCTATAAAGGTTCTATTATTTTAATGAACTATGGCTATACAGTCATACCACACCTTATTACTAACCACTTATGTTTCAAGCATTTTTAGTGATAAATCATAGTAGGTAGGTGTATGACCATGCCCATATGGTCATACCATTATGGTTTTGCCACCCTATTTGCCCTTATGGTCATATGCAACTTACAAATTGCTTTTTCAACAATCATATAAAATAATTTGTAATGGCTTAAAATGCATTGAATGCATTATTAATGGGTATCTGAAGTGAGATAAGAGTTTTTACAGTTTAAGATCGATTCTAACAAGTAACTTTCTTCTTAATTCTAACAAGTAACTTTCTTCTTTCTAGTTAGTTGGTATTCTATCATCTTGCAATTACTACTCTTATCTCTCTGAATTATGTTCTTCATTTATTATTCTTATTGTGTTTAGTAAGAGCTATTTTATCGGTATTACTATTGTAATTTGAGAGAAAATAATGAGATTGAATCTTATTGTAAAGTTTTGAGTGTAATCCTTTAGAAATACTAAGGTTAAATCTAGAATTATGATTCTAGAGTTGCATTCTTTAAGAAAGAACAGTGGAAGCCTAAGTTATTGATTGGGTAAATCAGATGTAGGCACTTTGAGTATCAAACCAGTATAAATTCATGTTGTCCATTTCAGATTTCAAGCATGAGAAAATTATAAATAAGATACTAAAGGGATATAACCTAGAGAAACTCAAATTATAATAATTATTACATTTGTTAAATGGAGAATTTATAAATATAATATAGATAAAATAAAGTACATTCATCTATCTAATCAATCATATTTTCAGTAAACCTTGACCGTTAAGGAAACAAAACATACAAAACTAGGTTATTATGAACAAATATATAGTAATATCATATGAAAGAAAATAATAATACAAGTAATTATTTACTAAAGAAAGCAATCAAACATATTATAATCATACATCCACTCATAAGCATGTTATATAATAATTTCATAACGTGTATATGTCATTTATCAAAATGTTTACGGATAATCTGTAGTTATATCATTTATTAAATAAATAAGCCAAATGAAAGAGTCTTTTTAGAATTGAAATAGATGGTTAACCAATTCTTATGAGTTTAAAGAGTAGTTAATGTAAAGATCATTTATATGACTCTTTTGTAATAAAAGAGTTACTAGAACATTTAATCATCTCATATATCATCTAAATAGCAACCAAATCAAGCTAAATGGTAACAAAATAGCCATGATATGAAAAATCATGAAATCTATAAAAAGGTGGATGATATCTTTTCTATAATGAAATATATGTAATTTCTCATAAAAGTCATAAGAAATGATTGATTAATATGAGATCTATGAAAATCAACCTTAAATATATAAATTTATTTCATAATTAACTACTAATCACATGTTTAGAATAAATGCAAGATTAAATATAAGATTTTTTCTAAGTATTTCCATTTTCTTCTTCTTTTCATAAATGGTAAGCTCTTATTTATTAATGAGATAACTAAGGTAAAGATCATTGAGTTTAACAATGTGGGATCAAGGTGTCAACTTTGCATTAACTATTACAGAGTTGCTTGAATAGCTCTTTCAAGAGAAAAGATGTTCAAGCATTTTTTTAATTTACAATAACATGAGCTAAAGGAAAATGGCTTATTCAATTGAGGATTTTGGTTTGTTGCTTAAGATATGTATAATCTAAGCATTAAAGGACTTAAAAGCAATAAATTTTGCAATTAAAGAACTATTTTCTTATAAAAATTAAAAAATAATCCTAGAAATGAATTAGTAATCTAGTTTCATCATGAAGCAAAAAGATAAATAAAAAATTAAGGGCTAACAATTTCCTTGTCTGGGTATATTTTATTCAAGTGATATTAAAGAAAATAAGAAAAATAATTTTTATCTAAGAATAAAAGTGATAAATAAGAAAAATTACTTGTATCAAAATTTGGAATTTGTTTACGTTGCATTGTAACTTAATTTAGTTACTCTACATTAAGGCTTGATTTAATTTACATTAAGAGATGGGTTTACTTGCTCTACATTTTTAAGGATGAATTTACTTACATTGCTTCTAAGGATGGATTTTTTGACTTTATGTCATGACTTGATTCAATCTACATTGGTTATGGATTTGCTTACTTTACATCAATGCTTAGCTAGATTTATGTTAAGAATTAATTTATTTGCTTTATATCAAGGCTTGAACATATATGCATCAAGAATGGATTTGCCTACTCCATATCAAGATTTGAATGAATCTATGTCGATAATGGATTTACCTACTTTGCATTAAGACTTGAGTCTCCAAGTACTTTCACCTTTGTACCCTTAGAGCAATAAGTGTCTTCAGGCTAAGGATATAAGCCTAATATTTTACCATATTGTTGATAAGAAAAAAAATTCAATCATTTGAAAAGAACCATGTACTTGTTTTCAAGAGTAATAAGCATTGGCCTAATTTTAGCTTTGCATTTATTCATTACATTATCAAAATTCATATATCAAACCTACATCTTAGTGTGCTCTAAGTGTTCATTCGAAATATATTATGCATTTTTCATTATCATTAATAGGATTTGGGGCTAGAAATTTAATAATTATTTTCCTTTTAATCACTTCTTCCATCATAAACCTGATATCAAACTTAGAGAACAAAATAAGCCATTTTAAAAGCTTTCTCACAAGAGATGGAGCTTTATAGAGATACTTCATTATATCATTTTTTTGACATCACCTACACTTTATATGATTCAAATTAATGTTTAAGCTTTTTGACTACCTAGATCATTGTAACAAATAGCTTCTTATTTGAAAAATATTTACATTCATAAGGTAGCATTTTCTTGCTTAAGTAATAAATTACATATTTCATGGTAACTTCATTCTATTAGGCTAATATAGCTCCTACCAATTCATGTTCCAATGCTAAATAAAGAACAAGTAATTTTTTGCTTTTATAGCTTTAAGATTGATGAATTGGTCAAATAATGCTTGACTTGCTCAAAAGTAAATAAATAGTTTTCATTCTAAGCAGATTATCAAATTTTATTATCTTACTTGAACATTTCATATTAAAGCCTTGAATCGGGTTCCCTTTCATCACTTTTCCAATTTTAAATAACTTTGAATTACCTTGCAAGTTCTTTCCTACACCTTATATCATAACATATTTCATCCGATATATCATTCTTATAATCCTTCTCAAAGGTTTGTACTTGTCAAGCATAACTACTAAGAAACTATTTATTATTGATAACTCAACATATAAATAAGCCAATGTGTATTACAAATTAGTGTAAAATTGCACCATCCTTCTCCTTTCAAGGCTTATCCAAAAGATAACCTAGTACTTCTTAGTTGTGAATATGATGAATTAATTTATGAATATCTTTGCTTTAGAACAAAATAATTAAAATTAGGTATGAGTAATTGGAATGTGAATTATCAATATAAGAATCCTCCATTTAAGAAGATCCATCAACTTGATATGAAGAGAAGGGTCTATCTATTTTATTTAATTATTTAATTAAACTAATGATTTATTATTGAAGCAGATAATAACAACCACCATTTCATTTGAGATACATTTTTTTATTTTCTAATGTATATACATCTTTTATTAATGAAATTTTTTTATAACTTTGAACAAGCATGAAAAATTTAATAATACTTCTTTATCTTTTAAGTTATTTTAATAAATCGATTATTTAAGACCTTTGATCTTTATCTAGACCTAATGAAAAAAAATATAATCACTTATTATGGACTTGTTAAGTATGATTCTGATATATTTCATGGTCTATTAGAAGTAGAAAGTAGAAAGTGTTCTGGTAGGATCCTCATAAATATATCTTCATCTTTATATGAAAATTTTATCTTTTAATGAATCATCAAAGGCACTCCTCTTCATAAGTGAAACCATGGGTATCCTAAATTCATCATCAACCATCATATACAATATCGAGTTCTCTAGTATCTCGATAGAGTATAACCTAATTATGACTTCTCCTCTCCTTTAGAAGATCAACATCAATAAAGGTAGCTATAGAGCTCTTCATCCTAATTGTTTGACTTACTATCTAAGTCATGAAAGCTTTAAGTGAAATACTTAAACTTAATGCATCTAAAATTTCTCTTTGATGATTCTTTAAAATTAACATCAAATTGTAAACACTAATATGGGCCAATGTTTTCTTTAATTATTTAATGATAACATCTTCCTTAACTTCAACACTTACAATCTTTTCTTTCCCCAAATCAAGAGGTGTATAAACCCTTCCACTACAAGTCATGATGTCCATACATGAAGCCTCTTCTTTCATCTAGCTCATCCAAGTTTAGATGTTTTCTAATATTTTTACTCTTCTCATCATAAACATAATAAATATGTAAGATTATAATCATGACCTAAACCTACCATCTTGCATCTTCTCAATTATAACTAACTACAATTCATTATAACTAGATCTTATAACATCAATAAATGACTAAGAATAATATATTTTAAGTTTGCTCCTAATGTAATTGTAATTATAAGTGAGGTGTTAAGTCACTCAAAATGATTCATAACCATGACACTTAAACCCACTTAGAATGAATCATGGTTTCTAAGAGATTTTCTTAGGATTGAATGAACAATTAAATGATGATAGAGTCCACTCCTAGTAAAACTAGACATTATAATCATATCAATTCTTAATAGTATGTTAAACATAAACCTTCAAAGTTAGGTTTTGATGGTTGGATATACTATACTTAAGTCATAAAATGATTTTATCCACTTAATTAATTATTGTGTTTTAGTAGTTGTATGAATATTTAAAACATCCATCCATGTAAGCATCATTATAAGTATAAGAAGATGATAAATAAGAGATTAAGCGGGTATAATATAGAGAAACTCAAATTATGGTATTCATAATAATAATAATAATATTTAGTCATACCGTTTATTGAAGAGTTTATCTAAATGATAAAGATATTTAAGTATAATGTTAGAATCAAAAGAGATGTTCAAGCAACTCTTTCATGACTAAAGCATGCTTAAGTAATTCTTATAAATCAAAAGACTTGCTAAAACTTGAAAACATCTTAAATATCATCCAAACAATAACCAATTCAAACTAAATAGAAACAAAATAATAATAACATGAAAAATCATGAAATGTATGTACAATAAGTGGAGAATATTTCTTTCATGATGTAATACATGTAGTTTCTCATGAAAATCATGTGAAATGATAGATTAATGTAAGATCTATAAAACTCACCCTTATATATGTAAATGTAAATCATAATAAGTAATAAATCATAATTTTAGTATAGATTTAAAATCATATAGTATGTTAAGCATTCATGTATACATACTTCATGAGAAAAAATGTACACAAAACATATAAGAAAGATGGAATGGTCATGCCTAAAACATATTAAAACATGAATCCATGTTATTCAATCATAAGTACATGAGATCAACACACATAAAGCTTCCATCACTAACACACCAAGGGATTTTATATCAATTGACTCTAGATAGCAGGCATGCTAGCTTAAGATGTTGTTGGCCTCACTCTTGTTATGAGTCTAAAGTTTGAAACTATTTGATCTTTTAGTCAAAGTAGAACCCTTAAATCTCCCCTACTTCTTAGAAGAGCCACCATGATCCATTAACCTTATTTAAATGTTTACTCCACCAAATATTTTTACTATGAAACTCAAGTATAGATGCTCTCAATGATTTGAGCTTCATTCATTATCTTAGTAAAAAGTGGTGCTCATACTAGCCATTACTAGCATCTAAATATTTTTGGCCAAACTATCTCTAAACTGCTTCATTTTCTCTTACTCAGTATCATTAGAGCATAGTCTTATAAACTTTACCTTATACTTCATAATTGTATGTTCCCTTTAAGTTAGATTAAGGAACTCCCTCAAACTTCACATCCATATAAATTAATAACATATACTTACTTTAAAAGTCATTTAAAAGTCTCTCCAAGCAAGGGTAGGTTACTCTACCTCGTTGTTAGGGGTTATCTTTGACTAACCATACTAATCCCTATAGTAAGTACACAATGTAGTAAAATTTATAAATAGTGTCACTCCTCATCAATCTAGAGACTCCATTGAGCCTTTCAAGCCACCATTCTACTTCATATGGATTAGTGGTGCCATGAAACTTGGTCACCTCATGTTGTTATAAAAATCAATAATCCCTTTGATCATACCCTTATATTTGATAAAACTAATATCCTTAATAGGACCTTAGTTAGCTCCACTACCCTTTTTAGTTTAACAACCTTTAACTTACTCCTCACCTATAGGGGTTATATATTAATATGGCTTCTAATCTATCCACCATCAACACTAAGTCATGATGTAGCACTTTTAACCTTGACTAACACATCCTTCAAGCCAACAGCATCCATAACTCCAAATTAGTTACCGTTAAAAGAATCTTATACAATAATCAACATACTTATAAAGGATAATTAACATAAGGCATAAGGCATTTAATATAGATTTTATAAAGGATGTATATATTCTATTTAGTTGTATGAAACTTGATTTATAAGGAAAACCATGTACAAGAAAACATAAGTTAGTATGCTTAGAACTCACTTCCCAAGGTTTCCCTAACCAAACTTTGATATCACTATCACATGTAACGTCTAAGATCTATTTATAGTTAGACTTGTCATTGTATGTTCTCAAGACACTCAAGGTTATATCCCAAGGGATTTATATAATATAATGTTATTATTTTATCCTCATGATGTATGTCCATTTTAATACACTCATTTTAGAATCCTTATTATTAGTTCCTTTTTAATCATCATTGAATTTTTTATTTTTTTAGTTTTATATGAAAATCATGTATGATTACATTTTCTATTTTTTAGTTTTATATGAAAACCATACATGCTTTCTAATTAGAGCATCACATGAAGTCCTTAATTCATAAATTAATCATATAAGAAGTTCATTTGATAATAATATTATAATACTAGTATGGTAATCACTGAGATATCTTGACTATTTTCAAGCATAAGCAATACGCTTATGCATAATTCAATGACAAGCTATATTATATGCATGACACTTAGGCCAAGTAACTAGCATGATAATGATAAAGTAACAAGCATGACATTTATGCCAAGTAACAAGCATGACATTTAGGCCAAGTAACTAGCATGATAATAACTAGATAACATGTATTAAAATTCATAAACATTTCATTTCATAAACTCTAATTAGACTTGGAATCCTCGTAATCATACAAGGTAAATTCCTAAGTATTCTCATGGTAAAACCATTAAATATCATAATTTCAACTTGCATGTCTTGCACTATTTAAATAAGTAGAGTTTTATATACATTTTAAATATTCATAAAAAATTCCTCAATCATCCAAAAGCTATAAAACATTATATGAGTTAAATTAAATAGGTCTCCAAGTTAATACCACTAATGTCATGTACTCTGAATACCTATACATAAGATAGTTTAACTCATCACAGAATTTTGTAATTTTATTAAGTAGAACCTAAGAGCAAAAATAAAGCCCTTACAGTTTAAATTGGCTCTTAATCAAAACATGAAAATTGTAAATTCTAAAAACAAGGTTAACTAAAAATCAACTCAAAGTTCACATGTTTTGGACCTAAAACATGTCACTTGAAAAGCTAGACACATAGGAAATTCTAACAACGCATAAACAACATATACCTTAAATTTTGTAAATAAATTTTAGGGCCTTGAATATTCAATTTTAAGAAAAAGTTATTCCTAATAAAAAAATAATTCTTTTGAATACCATGATTTTAAAAAAATGTTCAATTTGGAGTATAAAGCAAAAAGATATAGTCTTCCAAAATTTTGACCCTAATTTATTTTGACATTATCCAACAAGCATACCAAACTAAAATATGCATTTACAAGTAAATTAATATACTAATTAGCACTAATTTCATATACAACACATCAAATATATTTATTAACATTATAGCACTTTTCAACCTTTTTAATAATCTCACACTCCACTAAGAAAACTTCTAATAAAGCATAATCAAATTTGACCAATATATCAATATACATTATATCAATCACATTTTCATTACATACATTGATATTTTTACATGTCATAATAAAAACTCCATCAAGTGCATCACTTATTTAAGATGTTACATCATACCATTTATGACACTTAGGATCAATAAGGGTAGAAAGTGATCATCGGTGCTAAAGAGAGCATGGACAAGGAGAAGCTTCTAATAGTCTTCCAAGAATAATACATAAATGAATTGATCCTACACATGAAGAAGATAGATCTTGAGACTAGGAAGGGATGAGACTAAATAGTTGAATGATTTCAATATTGGATATGTATAGGACTATAAAATTAAGAGAGCAAGCAATTTTAAGATTTTATAGGTATGAGAGTGTATAATTAAGAATAGCTTAAATGGTTTGATAGGTATCATTTATACTAACAAGGTGAATCTACCTTTTTGATGCTTATTCCATAAGAAATCCATAGTTAAGCATGCTTAGCTTAGAGGAATTGTAGGATAGGTGATCTCCTGGTAAGTTTCCTTAGGAAGCATATGAGTGGGGATAAAGCATGTTGAAAAGATCTTATATTAGGTTATAGAAGCAATCATCAAATTAGGATACTATAATTTGGTATCAAAGAAACAACATCTCTTAGTATGGTTTAGTTTAAGGATAAATCAAATGAAAGCTAGGGAGCATGTGACACTCAGGGCCAATGAGAGTGAGGAGTGGTCATCAGTGCTAGAGAGAGCATGAATAATGAGTGGCTCATCACATGCTTCTAGGTGTAAGGGCACATAAATAAAATGTATAAGGATGAGGTTGCGTAATTGAACAATTTTAAGATTATAGGTATAAGATTGTATAATTGAGAATAGCTCAAGTGATTTTAAGATTGTATAGGTATAGGACTATACAATCAAGAATAGCTAAGTAATTTGATGGGTACTCTATATACCAATCGGGTGCACCTACCTTTTATATGCTCATTCTAAAAGAACTTCATAGTTAAGTGTGCTTGACTTGAAGCAGTTATAGGATGGGGACCTCCTAGAAAGTTTTCTTAAGAAGCATATGAATGACAAATTTATGGAGATAATCATTAAATTAGGTCATTATAGCTTTTATGGGTAGGGCTTTCATCATGACCTAAAGTGAGGCTTACAATATATAGCATCGGGAGCCTACTTGGAGAAAAAGTGTAACCTTCTCAAAGGGCTCCCTTAAGAAATGATATGGATTTACTAGAGGTCACAAGATGGAGTCATCACTAAATGGTTCCAGAATTTGATTCAACCGATCCATAACATGAATGTTAAGTTAAACCCTTCAAAGATGGGTTCAGGTGGTGAAGATATATTCTTTAGAGATTTAAGTTTAATTTTACCATTTTAATTAGGTTAATTAACCTAGGCAAGCATATGGGCAAGAATATGGGCATTCATAAGCATGAACATAGTTGTGGGTGGGGCTTTCACCATGACCCAGAGTGAGGCTTGCAAAACTCATGCATCAGGGATCCACTTGGAACAAAAGCATGATCTTCTTGAGGGGCTACCTTGAGGAATGATATGGACTTGAAAGAGTCACAAGGAGTCACCATTGGATGGTATCAAATTTGGTTCAATTGACCTATTCCATGAGTGCTAAGTTAAACCCTTTAGAGATGGGTTCAGGTGGTAAGATCTATGTTTATGAGTTTCCAAGATCGATTTTACCATTATAGTTAGGATTAATTACCTTCGACAATCCAGCAAGTAAGCACATAATGTGGTATGTCATAGTAATAAGCATAGCATAACATAGTAAAGTAAAATGGCATATAAGCTTATATGGCATTTAGATGGTATGACATATGTATGACATGTGAAGTGATAATATAATATAATGACATAACATATGCATGACATGGCATAGTGATGTGTGTGTAATATGGCATGTGACATGGCATGGCATAATGGCATGATATAATAATATATGACATGGTATAGATGATATAACATGGCATAATGGCATATCGCAAGTGTTATGACATAGGATTTGTATGTGAGGTGGCATGTGACATGGAATATATTATGGTAAATATAATAGCAAAGTAAAATAAAATCATCCACATGAATAAAACCTTAAGAATAATGGTTAGTGAAAGGGATAGGAGAGATAAGGGATACATGGGAGATGTAAAAATAATACAACCTAGGAAAAAAACATAATAAAATAATGTTATTCTATTACATAAGGGTCTTCATTTTTATATAAATTCCATGTGTTGTAACATCTTCTCTATTTCTAGAAATCCTCGAGTTACATAAGCCCTAATGCATGGATATGGAAAGTACAAAAAAGGAAAGTTTCAACTATGGAAAGTATGTCAAATATGAAAATAATGCCAAATATGAAAAGTACCAAATGTGAAAATAATGTCAAATATAGAAATAATGCTAAATATAGCAGGTATGTTTAACATGGCAGTAACGCTAAATATGACAAGAATGCTAAATATGGCAGTAAAGCTGAATATGGCAAGAATGCTAAACATAGAAGTAAAGCTAAATATGACAAAAATGCTGAACATAACAGTAAAGTTAAATATGGCAGTATGCTAAACATGGTAGTAAAGCTAAATACCATAATTGGAAGATTCTAAGATCCTTTTACAACATCACTTAGAATTTGGAAATAGCATCCAATTAGGATTTGTAATGGCAACAAACCTAAAAATCAACCAAAATAGCATTTTAATTGAAAAACAAGCAAAATACATTGATTTGATAGCAAAATCAAGAAGTTTAGATCATGAAAATCACAATTGAGGACCCTAATATCATTAGCATTAACTACGATTTGTATCACACTCAATGGAACCCAATCATGTCAAACATAAGCAAATAAGTCAAAAATATCATTTAACTAAAATAAAATTCAATTTTGAAGGCAAAATTAAATGAAAAGTGATAAAATAGTGCATTTAAACTTAAAAACATTATTAAAAACATCATTGAAATTCAAAGCCACATTGAAATTTAAGTGAAAATGGATTTCAGCCAACCCAAACAAGTTTATGTGTCACATAATACATGATATTCATCATACATTTTAAAAAAAGTTATATTATGCATTGCATATCAGGGATATGCATCATAAATACATGATATACATTGCACTTCTTGTTCGAACAAGTAATATACATCATATATAATGCTATATGCGATACACATCATGTTCATTAAGTAAAAAAAATGAAAAGGACGAATGAAAATGTCATTTTTCCCATTATCATAAGCCATTTAAGGTATAGGCAACCCTAAATGACATTATAACTTTTTGTATAGCAACCAAAACATGAATTAAAGCATGAAATTAAAAGCAAAATGAGAGAAAGAGTGACTTACAAAGGCTAGCAAAATCCTCCTCCAAATC
Source organism: Dalechampia spathulata (assembly GCA_948192965.1). Lineage (NCBI taxonomy): Eukaryota > Viridiplantae > Streptophyta > Magnoliopsida > Malpighiales > Euphorbiaceae > Dalechampia > Dalechampia spathulata. The sequence goes on from CANYBF010699112.1 coordinate 26,301, forward strand.
CAAAAATGTTTAGGGATTTTAATGAGTCAAATTTATCACTAAACCTAATTAAATGCTTAGTTAGGTGTTATTCAATTCTAAAAGAGCTTATGCCTTAGAATTAAAATGTTATTCTATGTTAGAATATGTATTTGTAAGGCTAATACCCAAGGGTATTTATAGGAGCCTTGGGAGGTATGCTAACCCTAAGTTGGCATTGTGGGAAAAAGTCTACTTCCTCTAACTATACTAGGTAGAGGCCTACCAAGGGTGCCATCTTGCATGGGCTAAACAATGGGCATACCATAGTCCTAAATGACATGTGATGACATAAAAACCATATATGCAACTTAATTTTAGGAACGAGAACCCGTATTAAGCTATCCCAATAAGGAAACAAGTCGCAATACGTGCCAAAAAGGGGTAACTAAGCATGCACGTGGAGAGGGCAAAAATGTTGTGTCAATAATAGCACACAATATAGCATAGTAGCAATCATGATAGATATAGAATAGCAACATAATAAAGCATATCAGTAAAAGAAATAAAGATCCGCAGGAAGGGAAAGAAGAGATAGGGAATACACCATGAATAAAGCTAAACATACATGCTGGGGGAATAAAATAGAGATATGTTCTATTACAAAGGATCTTTAACAATTTAAAAATTTTAGATGTTAAGCAATATCTCCTCCATTAGGGGTAAAGGACATCTAGTAGAAAATATAAACAAATAATTAATGTTAAATAATAAAGAAAATATGAGATATGTTGACCAATCTGATGTTATAGGTAAACATGAATCATGGTTCAAGATCCACTGAATATGATGGTAACATTCATGAAAAATTCAATAAGCATAAGTCTGATCATATAAATGTCATAAGAATGATTGAGAGCTTTTAAAATCATATTTAATAAGTCTTTTAAGCTTTATTTACCTCTTGATTCATACTTAATGATCCATAGCATGGAAAACAAGTCAAATAACATTCAATTTAAAAATCAATTAAAAATATACTTTTAGGTAAAAACCAATCAAAGACTTCACTTGAAAGATCTCAAGATCATCATGCATCACTCAGGAATGAGTCAACATCCGAATGCAATCAAGCATGTCAATGATAAATAATAATTAAAAATGGCATTTAATTGAAGATTAAAGTAAAATAAATCAATTGTTAGGCAAAAAGCAATAAAATAATCATAAGAATCAAAATTAAAAAGATTCTAACATCATGGTAAATCAATTAGAAATGATTCAACATCTAATTTGAACTCAATAATGTCAAAGTCTAATTAAAATCAAATTAAAAGTGGCATTTAACTTGAAAAGCAATTTTGAAATCAAAATTATTCAAATTAGAGCAATGTTTAATGAATTCATATCATTTGAATTACTATGAAATCATAAATGCTACTGAAAATTTTGATTAACAACAAAAAATGAGTGAAAAATCATGATTTTGTGAAAAAACTGGTTGCTATATGCACAATATATTTCATGATATACATAGTATGTACTAAAAAAGAAGGCTATATGCATATCATATACAATGATATGTACCATACATAGCTTCCTAGAAAGAAGAAAAATGAGTTTTAAGCAAAAACATGAATCAAACCATAAAACCAAGCAAATGCATGACTATTATAAATCATTCTAGCTATGTAAGAGCTAAGAATGCTACTATTACATTCATGGTTAAGCCTTAATCTTGATTCTAAAATATGATTAGGGATTTATGTGATATTGATTAGTCTTTAAATCCTAATTAAGAACTTAATTAAGTAGAAGTGATTTTGGCTACAATTAGCAAAATTTAGACCTCCTTCTCATAAATATATGAGCTATATTTAGGTAAGGGTTAGGAGTTAATAGAAATACATTAGCAATGTAGGATTATGTGAAATTTTAAGGTGATATGCATAACATGTAATGCTATATGCATAACATATAGTGCTGAAAGATGTTATACGTGCAATATGTATGTCACATCCTGAAACGAGCACACACTTTGCATTCATGAATTGGTTGAAATGTTATGTTTTATATGTTATTGGTGTGTTAATGATGTGAAATTATGATTATGATGATAGTTATATGATAATATTAGAGTTTATAGCTCTAATGTTAAAATTGGAAATTCTTACGAAACCCCTAAACGGAACCACTGAACGGTGATGAATTGATGTTTTCGATGTTGAAAACACTTAGTATGATTAATTTAGTTAGGTCAAGATGATTTTTTTAACATGAATTAGATATATACAAATTTTAGAAAATTTGAATTAAAAATTAATTATGATGTCATAATTGAGTGATGATGATGTAAGCAT
>CANYBF010699129.1:0-12277 GCA_948192965.1 Dalechampia spathulata
ATAATGGATGATGACATCTTATGATTATGTTATTGATTGAAGATGATTGTTGACTGTATGAGATGATACGATGATGTTTAGGTCATTGGCTTGATTGTGATTACGGATTATCATGATGTATATGCGTCTATGTGTTCACTAATACCACTGAGTTTTATACTCAACGTTTATCATTTGATGAACGTAGGTATTGAGCCTTCGGGAGAGCGACCTAAGGAGTGATTCATGGTGTCAGCAGAGAAGTTCTATTCTCGGAGTGGTAACGGCACTGTAGTGGCATACTCTTGTCTGTTGCTGATGTAGTTCATTATTAATTATTGTGATAGTAGTAGTAGTTGTTCTTGTAAAGTGCGGTGTACTCCCTTAAGGGAACTTTTGTAATGTATCTGAATGATGTAAGAATTGGTTGAATCATGTATATATAGTAGATGTTTGTACACTGTGATTGTTTGAACCAATTCCTCACATGAATGTATGAAAGGTATCTAGGTTAAGTAATGAACCGTACGTTGCGTTTGTCCTTACACCACTGAATACAAGAGTGTGTACCCATACGATTTGAAAATAGGCCATATAGACGACGTATACTTTGTGGTGTGAGTAGCGGTTTTCATTTGGAAGATCGAACTCTCGCTACGGGAGCATGTTACCCCAGGTATGGGCTGGGCGTGACAATATTGTTTTAAACCTTTAATTTGAATTTAATTATTTTTAAATTTATTTTAAAAATCAATTCACCATCTCTTTATGATTGTTTTAGGACTTACAAAAACATAAAATAATTTTCTTTCATAAAAAAAATATAAAAATAAATTAATAAAAATTATTTTTAATCTAAATATTAACATCTATTTCTCAATAGAAAATAAATTGTATTTCAATTTAAACTCTAATTTTATTAAGATATGTATGAAATTCATTTCAAGTTAAATACAATTATTTTTTTGTTATAAGTATACTAAATTAATAAAAATTTTATTTTATTTTTTATTTTAACTAATCTAATCATATTAAGATATACATTATCTAGCAAAATGTTAAAAAAATCATACGTAAATATATCAATTAAGTTTATTAGAAATTAAATGAATGATAGATTAAATAGGTAATATTAATAATAAAGATAGACTTAATATAATAATTTGAAATATGTTAGGTTGGGGAGAAGAATGTGAAGAGTTGTTGGGCATAAGAGAGGTGGGGATGAACCCGGTCCATCCAACCATACCATATACTAATATGTTTCCATTTTCTAATTAATTATGATTAGTAGCATGATTATCTCACATAATTGGACCATTAACAAAATCACCATCTCCACACGGATGCATCTTTTTTTTTTTCAAAGGGATCTTATATGATAATTAATTTAATTTAATTTAATTATGAAATAGTTAATAATATATTAAATAAGATGGTAATGGGAAGTGGGACAAGTGGAAAGGATAAAGGACATAATTGGGGGGAGACATGATTAGACTAAAGTCATTATGACCAAAGCTTTTGCAGCTCTCTCTCTTCTGCTGCCTCCATTTCCCCAAAACTTAACACCTCTTTCTTTCTTTTTTTCTTTATTTTTATTGTTCAACTAAATAATGTTTATTTATTTTCTTTATTTCAAAATCTCAATATAAATCAATTTTTTCCAATTTTTCAAACATTCCTTCCCTCTTAAATTTAATTTGGTCTTATAAATATTTCGTTACAATATTAAATGTACGACGAGATTTAATTATATGAAAAATTAAAATTGAGTTAAATATATTTTTAATACATAAATATATGGAAAAAAAAATAAAGGATAAAGAGATTCTTAGACGTATTCAGAAATGTGTTATTGCAATAAGAAGCAGATTCTGCCAAAAAAATTGTCCTTTCTACTTAATGGGAATAATGGAAGGCATTTTTCAGAACCAAGTCAAAGTAAAAAGCTTCAAAATAAGACATCTTTAAAGCACATAAATCGGGAAAAAGCTTTCAAAGCCTTTGGGTTTCTCAATTATGTTGCCTTACCTTAGTAAACGGTCCATTTCAAATTCTACTCTTAAGTTTTAATAATATATATAATTAGGTATCATCTATTTAATATAATTAAATTATGTATTATATAGATGATTTTTATATGCTTGATATGAAATAATTTTATAATTTATAAAGTAAATCAAAATGATGTAATTTTAAGGTATAATTTATCTATAAATCATATTAAATAAGGTTATCAAATTAATTTATAATATAATTTGATTTTTATTAATATCATTTGAATTCAATCATAAATAAGTTAAATTTTTTTAATTATATTTATATCAAATTAAAAAAAATGATGTGAAAAAATATCATCATATTTTAAAAGTGAGGAGTTTTCAAAATTAGATAATTTTTATTAAAATTATACATTATTTAAATAATAATTAAAAATGTAAAAAAAAAAAAGACATGTTATCATTATAATGACATAATTGATATGAGATTATTAGTTGGTTTTCTTTTATCTTAAATGAAATGAAAGAGAGGTCTTCTAAATCTTAATCAAGAAAAAATAGTGTTAATGCACACTAACAATCAAGAAAAACCCTTCATATATAAATTAAATATATTGATACATGCATGGAAGTGAAAAAAGGGTAAATCTGTATATTATTTTAAAATGAAGAAAGTATTAACAGTTTTTTAAAGAAATGCATAATATAATTAAGGAATTGATAAACTTATTCCATTTAACAATTATTTCTCCATTTCCAAGCTCACACTAAGCCAAATCAAGAACCCTTTTGCGTTATAGATATATATATAAATAAGAGTGGAGGAACATCATTATATGAAAATCATAATATGTAAAGATGGAGGAAGACCCATTTTCTTTGTTTTGATTACAACTCCATTTTGTTAGTGTCATGGTTGAAAGAGGTGACAATCAATAGCCCTCCCAATGATGATACCGCCGCTCCATATTCATATTAAACCAGCAAAAATGTATACAACACTAGAGAGTGGATCCTTAAAGTCAATATGCTTCTAGTGCACAAGATTCCTTCCTCAATATAAGGGATTTCCATTCGAGTATCTCTCCATAGATTTCCAACTTGTATTTTTCATTAGAAAAAAAAAGATTTTTAACTATTAATAAACTGTTCATATAAATATATTGATTTAAGGGTATTTATTAATAATAATAATAAATACAATTAAGATATCAATTTATTCCTGCTAGTGTTATATTATATGATAATATGAAGAAGTGACTTCTTTACGAGTAATTAATGGCAGCAAAATTTAAAATTAAAAAAAAGCAAGAAAAAAAGTGGAAAGCTGCAGTACTTAATGATGGAGGGCCTTTTATTTTTATGTAATATCTCTGAATTCTTTTGCTGATCACTTTCAATTTGTTCAATAAAGAAGCATGCAATCTTCACTTCACTTTCCATGACTTTGTTAAATATCAATCTCTGCTCTTCTTGCTTTCTTCACTAGCTTTCTTCAGCTTTCTCAGCATGAGGAATTGCACTAAAGGCCAAAGCGCTCTGGAGGATTCTGAACTTGGTCCAAATTGCAATCTCACAAGTAAGCTTCTTTTTCATCATCATCATCATCATTAAAGCTATGTATATATCTATATTATTATATCTAGGCCTTTATGGGTGTAAGTTGTTTCGAGCTTTTAGGTGTAGTAGTAATGTTGTTTTCCATGTGTTTGTGTGATTCAGTGAGCTCAAGCAGCAGCACAAAGAGCATATCTAAAAAGCTTGAAAACATTGATGAAAATGGTCCTTCTGTCTGGCAACCTGTGCCATGCGATGCCCCTGAAACTCCTACCGAATCAATGGAGTTTCTTGCCCGATCGTGGAGCTTTTCTGCCATGGAGCTCTCTAAAGCTCTTTCTAATAATCATGTCAATCCTACCACCTGTGCTCATTTTGACAAGCCTCCCTTTTCTTCTGCTCCAACTCATGGCAAAGATGCAAGTGTTTCTTTCTTCTTCTTTCTTTTCCTTTCTGCTGATTTGTTTTCCATAGTCTGTTGCCATGTCGATTTCAGTAACTTTTGGCCTATCTGAACGTGATTGTTGCTGTTTCAGCAGTTTCCTGGTAATGTTACTGGTAGCCCTCCAATATCTCCAAGAGATAGCGAAGAAATGAAGGTACCAACTTCTTCTTCGTCTTCTCCCTATTTCACTCTGTTGATTTCAAACATGCAGCATGCTCTAGTGTGTGACCGAGAAACCCGAATCATATCTAATTTGTATAAATCCATACAATAGCAGAAAGAAATAGAACATTTCTACTAGAATCCAGCATTCAATCCGTGATATCAACCGTATCTGATAAACTGCGTGATTGTATTGCTTGTCATAGCATTGCTGTATGCAGGAGTTGTTTCTGCTTCACCAAGCACTCAATCCAGAATTCCTTTCAAGTCAGCAACTGCTCAAAACTGGGGTAACTCGTCATCAAGATCCTGTCAAAAAATCAATATTCTTTTTTGTCTTTTTTCACTTACGTTGCTGCTATGCAGCTATACAAGAGCATCCTGAAAGGGAAAACAATGGGAAGATGGTTAAAAGATCAAAAGGAGAGGAAAAAACAGGAGATCAGAACTCATAACGCTCAGCTGCATGCAGCAGTGTCTGTGGCAGGAGTCGCCGCCGCAGTTGCCGCATTATCTGCGTCAAATGCCATGTCAACAGAATTGGCGGCAACAAACCGCCAGAAGCCACTTTCCAGGACATCGGCGGCAATGGCGTCAGCAGCTGCTCTAGTAGCCTCTCACTGCATTGAAATTGCAGAAGACATGGGAGCTGATCATGATCAAATCTTAACCGTTGTGAATTCTGCTGTCAATGCAAGGAGTAGCGGAGATATCATGACCCTGACAGCTGGAGCAGCTACAGGTACTGGGAAAAAATGAACTTCAATTGCTTCTCAATTCAGGTTTCTATGACGTAAACATCGGATGACATACATTACTACTCGTATCATGATATTCTGGGTTAGCAAATCAACATGACACGGCATAATCTTTATCGTGTCATCGAATATGTTTATATATGTATTCGTTTCATGTTGCCGGATAATGTCAAAATTGCCACTCCTTTGTAAATGCTTAATCAAACTAAATTCAGATTAGTTTTTAGCTCTGACGGATGATATTGTGACTTCTAAAATATTGAGACGTTTACATGAACAGCTTTGAGAGGAGCCAACACCTTAAGGGCGAGGCTTCAAAAGGGATACGGAACTACATTTGCTCTGATGGAGGAGAAGATCGGACAAGGCAACGAGTCTAACATCCTGGCAGCTTTGAACTTTGTGACAAGAGGTGGAGAACTTCTCAAGCGAACAAGGAAAGGTATATATTTAATCCGTATTGATAGTATTAAGGCGTCTTAATCCACTGTTAATTTGACTAATAATCACGTAATATGTTGATAATGACAGGAGCTCTACACTGGAAGCAAGTTTCGTTCAATATCAGTTCGAATTGGCAGGTAAAGCAGGAGACGCCTGAATCTGTCCAGGCAGTTCATCTTTTCCTGCACCTTTTTCGATGAAAATCCGAACACCCACTTAAAATTTTAGCTCATACAGGTAGTGGCTAAACTGAAAAGCAAGCACATGGCTGGGACATTCACAAAGAAGAAGAAATGTAAGCTTAAACTCAAACCCAGAACTAAAACATGAGCTGTTCGTAAGCAGAATCGAACTGAGTCAGCTGGTTGTGATGACAGGTGTAGTTTATGAAGTATACAGTGAAATCCCAGCTTGGTCTGGAAGGGAAAGAGAAGACAGCAATGAGCAAAGAGCTTACTTTGGGATAAAAACAGCTGAAAGAGTGATAGAATTCGAATGCAAAAGTAAAAGCGAGGGGCAATTATGGACAGAGGGGATTCAACATATGCTGAATTGCCGTGCCAATTTCAAATATGAAACTTCTACAGATTGCTTCAAAACCGGTCTATAAATGTCGTGAAGGGATTAACATCAAATGGGCTGTGGTGTGTAATAAGCAGGATGTAAATGATGAAAATTGGTAGACGGATTGCGGGAATTCTTCTGGCATGGCGAGGGGCAGTCGTTGACAGAAAACATGGACAAATAAAACGGGTCTGGCAACTTTCCAGCAAAAAATGAAAAACCACTGCTAGTAATCATTCCAAGTAACACCATGATTATGATTTTAATAAATAACCAATCAACCATTTTTTTTATGGAAAATATCAAAAATATGAATTGAAAATCTGAAATTAAACCTACAAATGGAAATTATATAATATTATATATAGTTTTGGAGACGTTCAATTTAATCGATCAAAAAGATCTTTCATTAAAATTAAGGTCTCATTTGAAATTATATTTTTAAAAAATCTCTTAATTTTAAATAATAATGTCAAATTGATATAAAAATGTATCCCATGATCTCCAAAATAAAATAAAATGATAATAATATCATTGGATGTGATATTCACCCTTCATTCATGGGTTATGATTTAAGTAAAGTATAATAATTATTTAGTTAATGTGCAATTTCAATATAATACTTAAAATATAGTGAAATTATTTTAATTTTAATTTTTGAAACTCTACTTTTCAAATCTCTTTGGCACTGTTGTATTCTTCATTATTATTTATACACTTCCTTTTTTCATTTTGAACAACTTTAGTATTATATTCATCATCATCTGGTGTTTCTAAACTATTACCATATCAACTTCTTCTTCATTTTCTTTCATTTGTTCAATATTTTTGTTTTATCATATTTATCTTTTTAGATAAAATTTATATAATTTTATGTATATAAATAGAAATGGATACAAGTAATTATAAATAAAAGTAGATAAATATATAGCATAAAGATTTTAAACTAAATTTGATATTTTATTTTCTGATGCTATGTAAAGTATATGGTATATTTTAATAAATGAATTTATCTATTAACATGTATCATATATTAGATAAATGTATGTTATATGTATTATTTTTTAATGATTTTTTTGTTTTATATTATATGATATATTTTGATAAATAAATTTATCTACTATTATTTATCATGTGATATATAAATTTATTTTTCATATATATTATTTTTGTTATTATATTATATGATATATTTTGATAAATAAATTTATTTATCAATATATATATATATATATATATATATATCATATGATAATTTTTTTGATTTATTGTCATTTTTATTGTATTATATAATATATTTTAATAGTTAGCATATATATCAAAATAGTAGATATATATTATGAGATATATATGATAGATATATACTACCATTTATATCAAATTTTCATGAGGATTATAAATCATTAAAATTTTTTAAAAATTAAATAATGAGTATTTCTGAGAGAACATCCTAATGGCCCTTCCGTGGTAGTTAGATTTTGCGCGTATTTCTGTTTACTGCACCAAAAAATCAAAGTGAATTAATAAATTTAATTCAATTCAATTTTAAAAAGTTTTAATTTTAAGAAAATTTAAATTTTTGATTAGAGAATTAAAATAACAAAAAAATAAAAAATAACCACTAAAATAAAATTCAATTTAATTCGATTTATAAAATATTAAACAAAAAAGTGTTTGGTTAAGTTTGAATACTGAACCAACCAAATGCTATTTCCCAATGCTAGCTAGAATATCTTTAATATTATTTTGGATTAATTACAAAAATGAAAGGTTTTATTTAATATTTTTCTACGTTTTTGAAATGTAAATTTTAAATAAATTTATAATCTAAAATAAATTAAAAAGGTAAATTTATATATAACTTTTAAAGTATTATTTTTATAAATTTTTTTTAAAATCTATTATTTTCAAAAATTTCCAAAAAACTGATGCTTATTTTGAAAAATCAACGTGACTTTATTATTTTTCTTTTTCTGCCCAACTTTTGCTTCTTCTTCCGACTATTAATTTATTATTATTATTATTATTATATAATATATATTAGTAAATATTTATATATATGAAATATGTTGATAAATGTTGATATATTATATGATATACATAATAACATATATATCTAACAAAAAATAATATAATATAATATAATATTTATTTATTTATATATCTATCATGATAAAAAAAATTAGCAAACAATAAAAAAATAAAAAAATAATCATAGTATATTAAAAAAGGAAGAAGGATGTGAAAATACAAATCTATCATCCTGTTCTTTCCCCTAAAATTTTAATTTAAAAATAAATACTAATTTTAAAAATTTATGTGAAAATAAATATTACTTTTTAAAACTTATCAAAAATAAATATAAAAATAAATATAATAAATTTAAATAATAAAATAGAGTTTTTTAATATAAATTAGTATACAAAATAAATTTCTAAATTGAAATTAGTATATTATTTTATATTATTGAAATCTCAGATTAAGTAGTAATACAAGGCACGATTTACAGTAGTTCGGCATAATACTTTGCCTACGTCCACTTCTTTTAAGTCTCAACTTAGGATTCTATTAAACCAATACACAAATACAACAATAAATTCCTCAACAAGAATTCAATCCCTAGTGTTTTTGAGGCTCAGACTCAAACCTTTATAATCACAAACAATCTCATAGTAATCTACTCTCAATTACAATGATAATGCTCTAGCATTAATCACACATTAACCCAAGATTACAAATCAAAAACTTAGGGTTGTGAAAGAGTAAGAGAACAAGAGAAATGAGAGATGCAATCAAGCGAGAATAAGTTTCAGCAAAAGTAACTTACATAAAAATGCTTTTCGTAAGTGTAAATAAGCTTTACAAAGAGAATAGATCTGTTAAACATTAATAATTAACAAAATAGAGCCGTTAGAAAGATTTAAAATCCTTTTGCAAAACATGCGTATGGCTGTTCGAGTTCTCGTACGCTCGTACCACTACTTAAAACATAATACATATTTTAAGGCTGAAAGGTTGGTATAGCCATACCATTACCTTGGTACGCCCGCACAAAGTTTTCGACAAGTTTTTGCATGTAGTGCAACCAGTCCATGCGATCGTACGAGCTAATGCATAAAATATAGTATAATCGTACCATAATCGGTATGCCTGTACTAAATACAATTTCATAAGTCAACAGAAAGAGTTGGTACGATCAACCATATGCTTATACCAAGCAAAATACAGCAGTGGTACGCCCATACGTGATTCCGTATGTCAATGCCACTCACATTTTCAACATTTTTATTTTAAATTAATTTAAATTAATTTTGTTAAATACAACTATCAAAATAATAAGTCTAGCAATAGTATATTAAAAGAGAGAATGAAGATATTGAAAAAGATATCCCTTCTCTCTAAAATTTATTATGTTCTAAAAAATTTAATTTTTAACCACTAATTATTTTTATTTTATATTATATTTTCTAAATTTTATCTAAACAAATTTTATTTAAAGACAAATACTGCTAATTTTATTTGTATTTATTAATTACTAATTAATTTATATTTTATATTATATTATCTAAATTTTATATAAATAAATTTTATTCAAAGATAAATACTACTAATTTTATTTATATTTATTACTTATTATTATTTTATAATTTATATTATATTATCTAATTTTTTACCTAAATAAATTTTATTCAAATATAAATACTACTAATTTGATTTGTATTTGTTAATTAATAACTATTTTATATTTTATGAGATATTTATTAAAGTTATAAAATATCTTATATTGTTAATATATAATTTAACATTTTTAAATTTATGCTATAAAAGTAAAGTAATATTGATAGATTGAATACACATTTCTCAAATTTTTATTTAATTTTATAAAAGAGAAGAGAAACAATTGAAATAATATTCCTTTAAATTTATTAAAATTAATTTTAATTTTATTTTAATTATCTAATAATCATAATTTATTAAAAGAAGGAAGGAGGGATACTATAAAATACAATTTTACCTTTCCCTCTAAAATTTATTATTTTTTAAAAAATTTAATTTGTTCGCTATTAATTATTTTATATTTTATATTTTATTATTTAATTTTTATCTAAACAAATTATATTCAAAAATAAATATTATTAATTTTATTTGTATTTATTAATTATTAATCATTTCATATTTTATATTATATTATCTAATTTTTATCTAAACAAATTTTATTTAAAGATAAATACTACTAATTTTATTTGTATTTATTAATTACGTATTATTTTATAATTTATATTATATTATCTAATTTTTTGTCTAAATAAATTTTATTCAAAAATAAATACTACCAATTTGATTTATATTTACTAATTAATGATTATTTTATATTTTATAAGATATTTATTTAAGTTACCAAATATCTCATATTATTAATATATGACTTAACATTTTCAAACTCGTATTATAAAAATAAAATAAAATAGTTTAATTGAACATACTTTTCTCAAATTTTTATTTAATATTATAAAAGAGAAGAGGAACAGTAAAATGATGATTTTACTATTCTTTTAAATTTATTAAAAATAATTTTATTTTAATTTTAATTATCTAATAGTAATAATTTTAATTTATAACAACTCATTTCTATCCAAAAATTATATTTAAAATTAAATGTAAATATAAATTATTTTTATTATAAATAATTAATTTTAAGAAATAAAAGTTTATTAAATAATCTAAATTTGCTAAAACTAATTTTATTTTAATAATTTAATAGTAATAATTTTAATTTATAATAGCTGATTTCTATAATAAAATTATATGAAAAAATAATACTTATAATTATTTTTAAAAATATGAGTTATTTATTAAAGTTATAAAATATCATGTATTATTAACATTGATATAATTTTCTCAATCATTATCTTATGATTGTTTAAGATTTATATAATTTAATTATTTAAATTACTAAAGTTTATAAAATACTAATCACATTAAATTTGTAATAAATAATTTATGAAAATATATTTTATTTTATTTTAATGATATAATACTAATAGTTTTAATTTATAATAGCTAATTTTTATAGTAAAACTATATAAATAAAAATATTATATATGAGTTTTTTAAAAATATAAGATATTTATTAAAGTCATAAAAAATCTCACATTGTTAACTTAAGATTTAATTTTTTTCAAATTCATACTATATAGATTTATTAAGCATACTTCTCTTGATTTTTTAACTAATATATTTTAAAAAAGAAAAAGTAAAAATAATGATTTTACTATTATATTATATTAAAAAAAAGATGGACGATAAGGGAAAATATAGCTTTACCCTGTTCTATAAATTTTATTATTTTATAAAAGAATTAATTTGTTAACTACTAATTATTTTATATTATATTATCTAATTTTTTACCTAAATAAATTTTATTCAAAGATAAATACTATCAATTTGATTTGTATTTGTTAATTAATAATTATTTTGTATTTTATAAGATATTTATTGAAGTTAGAAAATATCTCATATTATTAATATATAGCTTAATATTTTTAAATTCATACTATAAAAGTCAAGTAGAACATATTGATTAGACATATATTTCTTAAATTTTTAATTAATATTATAAAAGGGAAAAGAAACAAGTGAAATGATGGTATACCATTTTTCAAAATTTATTAAAAATAATTTTAATTTTATTTTATGTTAGATCCTAAGTTTTGATAGTTGAGACACGTATGAGTCAATTTAAGTTATTTGTAATTTTTCTAAGCTTTTTTGTGTTGGTATGGGCGTACTAAATAGTCTTGTTGGGTGGTACGGCCATACGGCTGGCCGTATCAAGTGTGTATTGTTCCATTGAGTTTAGTATAAGCGTACCATTGGGTGGTACGACCATACGCCAACTCGCAGGAAATTGATTTGTCAGGAAACCTGCTTCGGTACGGGCGTACCATTGGTTGGTACGGCCGTACGTGAACTCGTAGGAAAATTGTTTGTCAGGAAAACTTGGTCAGTACGGGGGTACCAATTGGTGGTACGGCCGTACCACAGTTCCCTCTCTTTTTCTAACGGATAGTTTTGAATCTGTACGGGTGTACATGACTGGTACGGCCATACGTAACTTATAAAACAGACTTTAAAGTCTGTTAAACGACTAGTTTGTTGTAGTACTTTTCACCACTTTGAATTCTAACGAAAATACACTTGCAGAGCATTCTCCCCTGAGCAATATTCATCTGTTACAAGTAAGTTTGAGATTGTATTCTTCATTTACTTCATTGCTTGTAATCCTACAACCTAGAGATTAGGTTTTATCTTTGTGGGATTGGTGTGTGATTAATCCTTAGGGATTATATTGTATTTGAGTGATT